>CAJHNH020001165.1:0-50000 GCA_905116865.2 Candidula unifasciata
AAAGAATGCGGAGATTTCCCTTGGCCAAGGCGTTTCTGATTTAGATTGGTTTGTGAGCTGACACCAGCAACGTCCTATTGCGCCGTTTTTCTACCATGTTGTCCTCTTTTCCTTCTGTAGACTGTAGATGCTGCTGGCATCGCGATCCTCAGTACGGACGCACGAAATCCGTAGCTCTGGCGAGGATTGAATTCATAAAAAATGTCTACCATATTTAATTAGTGAGAGTTTATTAACGTTACCCCAGTGGTGCCGTCGTGCTGGGGAAGGGGCCAGAGACGTAACGCCCATCAGCACAGTGTCGCCCCTGTACGACATAACTTCTATCTCGTGTGGTGTTGGTAGTCATGTCTGTCCACAACCTTCTGTCTCGTGTGGTGTTGGTAGTCATGTCTGTCTACAATCTTCTGTCTCGTGTGGTGTTGGTAGTCATGTCTGTAAACAATCTTCTGTCTCGTGTGGTGTTGGTAGTCATGTCTGTCCACAATCTTCTGTCTCGTGTGGTGTTGGTAGTCATGCCTGTCTACAATCTTCTGTCTCGTGTGGTGTTGGTAGTCATGTCTGTCCACAATCTTCTATCTTGTGTGGTGTTGGTAGTCATGTCTGTCCACAACCTTCTGTCTCGTGTGGTGTTGGTAGTCATGCCTGTCCACAATCTTTTGTCTCGTGTGGTGTTGGTAGTCATGTCTGTCCACAACCTTCTGTCTCGTGTGGTGTTGGTAGTCATGCCTGTCCACAATCTTTTGTCTCGTGTGGTGTTGGTAGTCATGTCTGTCCACAAACTTCTGTCTCGGGTGGTGTTGGTAGTCATGTTTGTCCACAAACTTCTGTCTTGTGTGGTGTTGGTAGTCATGTCTGTCCACAACCTTCTGTCCCGTGTGGTGTTGGTAGTCATGTCTGTCCACAATCTTCTGTCTCGTGTGGTGTTGGTAGTCATGTCTGTCCACAACCTTCTGTCTCGTGTGGTGTTGGTAGTCATGTCTGTCTACAAACGTCTGTCTCGGGTAGTGTTGGTAGTCATGTCTGTCCACAACCTTCTGTCTCGTATGGTGTTGGTAGTCATGTCTGTCTACAAACTTCTGTCTCGTGTGGTGTTGGTAGTCATGTTTGTCCACAATCTTCTGTCTCGTGTGGTGTTGGTAGTCATGTCTGTCCAAAACCTTCTGTCTCGTGTTGTGTTGGTAGTCATGTCTGTCCACAAACTTCTGTCCCGTGTGGTGTTGGTAGTCATGTTTGTCCACAATCTTCTATCTTGTGTGGTGTTGGTAGTCATGTCTGTCCACAACCTTCTGTCTTTGTGTGGTGTTGGTAGTCATGTCTGTCCAAAACCTCTGTCTCGTGTGGTGTTGGTAGTCATGTATGTCCACAAACCTGTCTCGAGTGGTGTTGTTAGTCATGTATGTCTACAATCTTCTGTCTCGTGTGGTGTTGGTAGTCATGTTTGTCCACAAACCTGTCTCGTTTGGTGTTGGTAGTCATGTCTGTCCACAACCTTCTGTCTCGTGTGGTGTTGGTAGTCATGTCTGTCCACAACCTTCTGTCTCGTGTGGTGTTGGTAGTCATGTCTGTCCACAATCTTCTATCTCGTGTGGTGTTGGTAGTCATGTCTGTCCACAACCTTCTGTCTCGTGTGGTGTTGGTAGTCATGTCTGTCTACAATCTTCTGTCTCGTGTGGTGTTGGTAGTCATGTCTGTAAACAATCTTCTGTCTCGTGTGGTGTTGGTAGTCATGTCTGTCCACAATCTTCTGTCTAGTGTGGTGTTGGTAGTCATGCCTGTCTACAATCTTCTGTCTCGTGTGGTGTTGGTAGTCATGTCTGTCCACAATCTTCTATCTTGTGTGGTGTTGGTAGTCATGTCTGTCCACAACCTTCTGTCTCGTGTGGTGTTGGTAGTCATGCCTGTCCACAATCTTCTGTCTCGTGTGGTGTTGGTAGTCATGTCTGTCCACAAACTTCTGTCTCGGGTGGTGTTGGTAGTCATGTTTGTCCACAAACTTCTGTCTCGTGTGGTGTTGGTAGTCATGTCTGTCCAAAACCTTCTGTCTCGGGTGGTGTTGGTAGTCATGTCTGTCCACAACCTTCTGTCCCGTGTGGTGTTGGTAGTCATGTCTGTCCACAATCTTCTGTCTCGTGTGGTGTTGGTAGTCATGTCTGTCCACAACCTTCTGTCTTGTGTGGTGTTGGTAGTCATGTCTGTCTACAAACTTTTGTCTCGGGTAGTGTTGGTAGTCATGTCTGTCCACAACCTTCTGTCTCGTGTGGTGTTGGTAGTCATGTCTGTCTACAAACTTCTGTCTCGTGTGGTGTTGGTAGTCATGTTTGTCCACAATCTTCTGTCTCGTGTGGTGTTGGTAGTCATGTCTGTCCAAAACCTTCTGTCTCGTGTTGTGTTGGTAGTCATGTCTGTCCACAAACTTCTGTCCCGTGTGGTGTTGGTAGTCATGTTTGTCCACAATCTTCTATCTTGTGTGGTGTTGGTAGTCATGTCTGTCCACAACCTTCTGTCTTTGTGTGGTGTTGGTAGTCATGTCTGTCCAAAACCTCTATCTCGTGTGGTGTTGGTAGTCATGTCTGTCCACAACCTTCTGTCTCGTGTGGTGTTGGTAGTCATGTCTGTCCACAACCTTCTGTCTCGTGTGGTGTTGGTAGTCATGTCTGTCCACAACCTTCTGTCTCGTGTGGTGTTGGTAGTCATGTCTGTCCACAATCTTCTATCTCGTGTGGTGTTGGTAGTCATGTCTGTCCACAACCTTCTGTCTCGTGTGGTGTTGGTAGTCATGTCTGTCTACAATCTTCTGTCTCGTGTGGTGTTGGTAGTCATGTCTGTAAACAATCTTCTGTCTCGTGTGGTGTTGGTAGTCATGTCTGTCCACAATCTTCTGTCTCGTGTGGTGTTGGTAGTCATGCCTGTCTACAATCTTCTGTCTCGTGTGGTGTTGGTAGTCATGTCTGTCCACAATCTTCTATCTTGTGTGGTGTTGGTAGTCATGTCTGTCCACAACCTTCTGTCTCGTGTGGTGTTGGTAGTCATGCCTGTCCACAATCTTCTGTCTCGACTGGTGTTGGTAGTCATATCTGTCCACAAACTTCTGTCTCGGGTGGTGTTGGTAGTCATGTTTGTCCACAAACTTCTGTCTTGTGTGGTGTTGGTAGTCATGTCTGTCCAAAACCTTCTGTCTCGGGTGGTGTTGGTAGTCATGTCTGTCCACAACCTTCTGTCCCGTGTGGTGTTGGTAGTCATGTCTGTCCACAACCTTCTGTCCCGTGTGGTGTTGGTAGTCATGTCTGTCCACAATCTTCTGTCTCGTGTGGTGTTGGTAGTCATGTCTGTCCACAACCTTCTGTCTTGTGTGGTGTTGGTAGTCATGTCTGTCTACAAACTTCTGTCTCGGGTAGTGTTGGTAGTCATGTCTGTCCACAACCTTCTGTCTCGTGTGGTGTTGGTAGTCATGTCTGTCTACAAACTTCTGTCTCGTGTGGTGTTGGTAGTCATGTTTGTCCACAATCTTCTGTCTCGTGTGGTGTTGAGTCATGTCTGTCCAAAACCTTCTGTCTCGTGTTGTGTTGGTAGTCATGTCTGTCCACAAACTTCTGTCCCGTGTGGTGTTGGTAGTCATGTTTGTCCACAATCTTCTATCTTGTGTGGTGTTGGTAGTCATGTCTGTCCACAACCTTCTGTCTTTGTGTGGTGTTGGTAGTCATGTCTGTCCAAAACCTCTGTCTCGTGTGGTGTTGGTAGTCATGTTTGTCCACAAACCTGTCTCGTGTGGTGTTGGTAGTCATGTCTGTCCACAATTTTCTGTCTCGTGTGGTGTTGGTAGTCATCATCATCATCATCTCTCTCTCTCTCTCTCTCTGCTGCTTTTTCCCTCCTATCATCACCATGTACTCCAGCTTCCTCCTCATGATATGAACCAAAGAATGAACATATACAGTAACTGACACATTACTTGTGCTTTTCTGTTTTGTTTTTTGAACTTAGTTCATATGTGCAGCGATGCGTTGTAATTATTTTGATAGCCTATCCGACATACAATGAAAAATCCGCAACTCAGGAGAATAATGCTGGAGATTACCATACCAATGACACGCCTGCAATCTTTTTCTAAAAGTTCTGTTACTCAGTTAATTGAGAGCATCCTGATTCTTTGCCTTGAATCTGCGTCTCCCCCGTGTGGGCTCCGGGTCCCCATTGTAGGGGTAAATAAGAATAGACTCACTGCCTCCCCAAGAGCATGTCATAAGAGTCGACTAATTGCGGAGCTTCCTTTGAAGTCAGAGTGCATCTGCCGGAAAGGCAAGGAACCAACAGTCTGTATTCAAGAGAATGAGATCTATAAAACTGATGCACACGCAACACTCAGGTTCTGGAGCAGGACTGCATTTCAGTAGTGGACGAGCAACCAGAACTTTCCGCCGGAGTGTACAGCTGGTGAACGCGAAGAAGAAGAAGAAAGAATCTGCATCTGTTTTTCGTATACCGCAAATAAAATTCTTATAAGGACATCATTGTATGTTAAATTCTAACATTTTACATCGAACGGTTACCAAGTTACACATTTTTAAAACCGGGCAAGACTTCTGAATCGGACTACAACTTAAAGCCATATTTAAACGTTTTCTTCTCTCTGCTGTCCAAAGACCAGAGGCCGAGTCTGGCACGGGTATTCCTGGGAACCAGATGAAAACCCGATAGCTTCTTTCCGAAAATATCAGATAGCCGAAAAAAATTGCTTCAGACGAGTCTGGTGTCCAGAGTGATGTATGTTTTCAATTATGCCGGCTGGATGGGTGCTAGACTAGACGTGAGAAGAAGTGAAAGGACGGCTTGAACTCGGTGAACTCGTCAAAAGTTGACTAGCTGGTTATCCGTTCTTCAGTAATTTAATCAGTGTATGTTTTTGCAGTGAATCCCGTGGGCATTCTCATCCACACACACATATACGCGCCTTCATGCACTTACCTATAGGTATTTATATTCATTCATACACACAGCTGCCCACAAACACACATATATACATACATAGAGCTTAGGCGTTGCGAACGCTCTTCGTAATGCTGAGGTGCAGGGTTCGATCCCAGCTGCGGGCCTTGCGTTTTGCGTTGGTTTCGACAGTGCTACCGAGAAGCCGACCGCCCAGAAAGCAATGGCAAACTACTGGACTTAAATCTGCCTAGAAAAACCACAACAGCAAAAAATGATGGGGTTGGTTCTGCAAAGTCCAGTAAAGGATCCGAAACTAACTTTAAGATACACACAGAACATGCGAGTGTCCTTACCCGCACAGGACTGCAGGCTAGTGTAACCACTAAGGGTGCTCTAACTATAACTTCTTTGGAGATTGAATGGGGTATCTGGGATCTGACTTGTTTTTCTGCTGTCCGGGATGAGATTTTTAATTTTTAGAAGTCTGGTAAACCTTTATACAGCAGCCCAAGGCGGACACGACCCATACACAGAATATGTGTGCACCCACACACACATGCGGGGATTTTTATCCTGGTATGGGACGTCGCAGGTCGACCCAGCCTCAAATGGGTACCAGGATGGGCTGTCCTGGGAAAGTAAAGACAGCCGGCGTAATGCTGACCACATTACCCACCGAGTGCCAATTGGTCTGTAAAAATATGGGTGCTCTTCCCATATGCCCGATGAGCCTAAGGGCGTGTAAAGGGATCTTTACTTTACTTTTTTTTTACACACACACACATATATATATACGCGCGCGCACCCACCACACACACACACACACACACACACACGGTGTTTTTAAGTACACCAGCTGAAGACAGTCCAGGTCAGGTTACAACCACCCACCCGGCAACGCAGACGGCTATGAGGGGAACCCGACATGGCGGCCAGACGCCGGTAAAGTATGCAGCAGCCCCAAGTGAGGACAGCTTATTTACTGACTTGTCAAAATAAGTCCTACCACAGACTGGCGAGACCCGCTGATGGCTATTCTGATATACTGTTAGTGAACTAGCGGCGGATGCCTGCTTGGGAAGCAAGTGTTTGACTACGTCAGGGACCATGATTGTAATGTGTGGGCAGTGGGGGAGGCATGAGAGTCCAACAGTGGCTGACTGACGGGGTCGAGTTGGGAAGTTAGGAGGTCGAGTTCACATTTACAAACCTACGGCAGTGAGTAGTGACCGAAGTAGAAGTGCAAAGGACTCGAAATTCTCATACGCCAGCAAATGTGCGACTTATTGGAAATTCCCAAATACCAGCACTGATGCGAGGTATCATTAATTCGGTAAGTTCCACGATAATCTCCCCAAACAAACTAGGCCAAGTTTCATTCATAAATTGTTTAAACTGGTCTGCTGCCCGGGGGGTTACGGGTTACCGCTATGTTGTTTCCTTTCTAGCTTGTCTTGCATTTACGTTTCTCTTCCGAGAAAGAGAATGCATGTGACATAGGTTGCAGCTCTGTCTAGGGAGGATGTGTGTTAGATCTAGTTTCTAAATGTTTTTGTAGTGTTAAAAACGCTGGCGTGCTTAAATATACAACAAGCGATATCAACGGCATTGCTGAACACCCCAGTAGCGGTGTGCAAAGGTGGGGGTGACTGAAGGTCGGCCAATCAAAAGTGAGCTAATGTGTATATGGGCGGTCCGTGGGGAAACTTTCGTGGAACTTACCCATTAATTCATATATACCAGCAGGAGTGCGAGTTGCTGGTGAGGTCAAAGCGCTATTCAGTAAATTAAATAATACTGTTACTCGGTGGTAGGTAATTTGCTGGAGAGAAACAAATCGTCACGTTCAACCAGCATCCCCGAAGGGACAGCTTTAGGTTATAATTGTGACTAGGTTATGTGCGCTATATGAAATGGCTTAGCATTGCATGCCACCAATAAAATTCTGTTAGTGCACACCCGAAGTGTTCAGACAGGCGACATCGCTAAACAGTAAAGTGTGTACAATTTGCGCTAAAAGCCGCCTGGTTTTAAACAGCCAGTAACGCCACCCATTCTTTTTAGCGTTCACGAGTAGGGAGCCGCGTTAGCCTAGCCTACTCGCTGCAGCCACGGTCGGTGCTCGAAACCGGGGTTCATCCAGGAAATGGGTACCAGAGTGACACTCTGGGGTAAATGGAGGAATGTCGCTGTAGCTACAGAGTTACGTGCGAACGGCGACACAGGCGGACAGTTTCTCATCAGCTGTCCGTACTGGTGGCAGAGCACTTATGGTTATAATCGTGTGCAATGACGCTGGCTCACATCTCCCGACTTTACCTTTACTTTACCTTTACGCGAAAGCGAGGCAATACATTAAACTATTATGATTATTATTTATGTTTTTAGTTTTGTTTTTGTATTATATTAATTTGTTTAGACACGCAAACAGCGATAATGAGTGAAACATTGAATAATTATTTTTTTAAACTCCATGCCCCATTGGCGTGATGCTGACACTCACCACATCACCCGCCCAGTATCGACTGGTCTACAGAGATATAGGTCTAGCCACGACCGGCTCCAGCTGATGGGTCGTGCTGCTGACGTCACCGGGTCGGGCTAACGATGCTTGAACGCATCGGTTCTCAAACTGCGCGACGAGGCACCCTGCGGTGCCTTGAGCGTATTCCAGGGGTGCCGTGGCAATAAATAAGAAAAGCCGGCTAAACATTGTGAAATGATTAAAGAAGGCATGTAGATACTTAAAAGTTAAAATTTAAATTGTCTTCCCTCGCCACAGTTGAAAATAGTTTGTTTTCTTGTTTGAGAACCGCTGCGTTACCGCATCGTTAGCCCGACCCGGTGACGTCAGCAGCACGGCCTGTTAGTCACAGCCGGTCGTGGTCGGTAGTCCTGTACTCCAAATTCGCCCGAAGGCGTGGAAAAAAGGCCTTAGCTTTTTTTCTTCTTTCAACTGCGTCGCCTGAGAAGCAACAAACAAGGTTCAGGGCAACTGATCGTCTAAACAGTTAAAGTTATTACCCCGTGTGGATTCCGGGGCCCTATTATAGGGAAAACAAGAATAGACCCACAGCCTACCCAATAGCATGTCGTAAGAGTCGATTAATTGGGAGCATCCTTCGAAGTCGGAGTGCATCTGCCTGAGAGGAAATGAACCAGCAGTCTGCATACGAATTAGTCAGATCTGTCAAACGGATGCACACGCAACTCTCAGGTTCTGGAATAGACTGCAGTCCGGCGGTGGATGAACAACCAGAACTTTCCACCGGAGTTTACAGCTGGCGAACACGAAGAAGAAGAAAAAGTAAGTTATTAACTCTTCTATTAGGCAAGCAGAAGTTTGAGAGAACCGACACTGCAATCCAGTAAATCACTTATTAACCCAGGAGAACGCCCTGTATCACAATCACGGCCGATCAATCTTCTAGAACATTCCCATTTACCCACCTACTGGGGGTTGCTGAATGAGCGGCGTGGGGAGCCGCGGGTGTCGGCTATTTGTGTGCAGTTGAAATAGAAACTCGTTTCATGAAATGGAACAAAAACATCCACGCTGACTGAATTCCAAAATTCGGAAAGTACAACACGAGCTGTTTGTAGATAGGCGGAGGGGGCACTGTCAGCTGCTGGCATTTCTTTATTTCTGCGAATGTGTTTCCGCGTGGAGGTAGGTACTCATCCGCTCATTTAAAAAAAAAAAATATTTTGTAACTTAACGGATTTCAGAACTGTGGTACCAGCTTCAGCCGTTACGTTATTTCATGTTCTCGTGATTTCAGAACTGTGGTACCAGCTTCAGCCGTTACGTTATTTCATGTTCTCGTGATTTCAGAACTGTGGTACCAGCTTCAGCCGTTACGTTATTTCATTTTCTCGTGATTTCAGA
The DNA here is from genome assembly GCA_905116865.2 of Candidula unifasciata. NCBI lineage: Eukaryota > Metazoa > Mollusca > Gastropoda > Stylommatophora > Geomitridae > Candidula > Candidula unifasciata. The sequence continues at coordinate 8,819 of CAJHNH020001165.1, forward strand.
ACTGTGGTACCAACTTCATTCATTACTTTATTTCATGTTCTCGTTATTTCAGAACTGTGGGCACCAACTTCAGCCGTTACGTTATTTCATGTTCTCGTGATTTCAGAACCGTGGTACCAACTTCAGTCGTTACGTTATTTCATGTAATCATGATTTCAGAACTGTGATACCAACTTCAGTCGTTACGTTATTTCATGTTCTCGTATTCAGCAAGTTAATATATTTACTATTGTTTGTTTGTTTGCGTTCACCGGCTGTAAACCCTGGCGGAAAGATCTGGTCGTTCGTCCATTTCTGGACTGTGGTTTTGTTCCAGGACCTGAGTTTTGGTGTGCATCCGTTTTACAGATCTTGATATTTGTATACAGACTTGCCTCTCAGGCAGAAGCACTCCTACTCTGAAGGAAGCTCCAAAACTAGTCGACTCTTACTATATAAGCTCGTTAAAAGGCAGTGGGTCTGTTCTTGTTTTCCCCATGGATTAACTGTTTCTTATTTACTGCATTAGTTAGCTGTGCATCAGTTATAATGTGAGTTATATAATTCCAATCCTGACATATGAAAGCGAGTCACTGACAGACAGTTAGGATAAACTTCAGCTAGGGGTCTAGGTGGCGAATTGTTGGCCTCGTGCCCTGAAGGTCGTGAGTTCGTATCCCCGACTAGGTCGTTCTATTTGCAAAGCAATCTTTACTCGGATGCCTGGGGACTGCTGTCGCAGTAATAGAGCTCGTGCTTTTTTCGAAGCTCTGGGTATGCGGCTAGCCGTTCTGCAGACACAGACCGAGCCAAGAAGGTTAAAATCGTCTGCAATAAAGTTGACCGTGGGCGGTTTTTCTTTCTTGGGGGGGGGGAAGGGGGGGGGGGGAGAGAAATTACATACCAGGGGTGCCAATTAACTGGGGTGGGGTGGGGGAGGGGTGCTGAGCTCCGCTAAATATGTTCTAGGGGTACTCAAGTGGCAAAGGCGTATAGAAAGATTAAAACAGTAGTAGTAGCAGTGGTGGTAATGGTAGCACCCCCCCCCCCCAATCCCCTCATAGACTACCTCACCATTTAAAATACTTTACAAAGTGCATGGAGAAAAACGGGGGGGGGGGAGGAGAGGGGTGCCCAGTTCCCTGAGTGTCCTCTTGAAAAATGTAAGGTGAATGAGCAGCAATAGTACTCTAAGTGGGCTAAGATACCTTTTTTAGGAAAGTCTCTTTTAAAGAAATTGTTGATGCAATTCCCATGACTTTAAGTATATTATTATATTTATTCGCCATTCAGCACACTGTTGAGATTACTATGGTTATTACTACTACCATTGCTGCTGCTGCTAATATTTTTATTGTGCTGATTTGGCAATTAAATATAATATTACTCTATATGTGAAATAGTTTGAAGTGTAAAAACAAAGACTTTTTCAAGAAAAATGTACATACATGGTTTAATGGAGCTTCTTAATCTCCTAACAAAAATATTGACTACAAAAGGAAGGGGACGGGGCGGGCTGGGGAGGGGGGGGGGGGGGGGTAAAATACCTCGGCAGTAGTAGTAGCAGTTGTTGTTGTTGTAGCGAAGAAGAAGAAGAAGAAGAAGAAGAAGAAGAAGAAGAAGAAGAAGAAAAGAGAAGAAGAAGAAGAAAAGAAGAAGAAGAAGAAGAAGAAAAGAGAAGAAGAAGAAGAAGAAGAAGAAGAAGAAGAAGAAGAAGAAGAAGAAAAAAAAAGAAGGAGGAGGAGAAGAAGAAGGAGGAGGAGGAGAAGAAGGAGGAGGAGAAGAAGAAGAAGGGGGAGGAGGAAAAGGAAGACTGATTGCATACGTACGTAGCAAAGGTTACACACACGATGTGACAAAGAATACGACGTAAGCTAGCTACCGCAATACAGTCTGCAGCTCAGAATAGCACGTCTTGAGATGTGGGCGTGATCGTTCGATATCGGCTCCTGGATACTGAGGCGTCGAATTTCTTTGTGGAACGAAGAACATGCGTTTAACTCTTAACGATGGTGAGAGTTTAGGAAACGATTTACCTCTAGGAGAGTCCATTTACTATTAGAAATCAACGTTTAATAACGTCCAAGCTTTTCAACTCTATACTGGTATTATTACAACTGCTGGAGTAGCAGGCATTCGTCACCACACTGGACCGTCATTCGCCTATTAATGTCTATTGGTTTCATTACTTCACTGGGGGGAAAAAAAACGGATATCAGAACGCTGCTCTTCTTTGGCGCATGTCAAAAGTGGGACGGTCATCTGTAAACTGTCATTACGACGTCACCGTGTTAGTCTGCTGACAAGTTACAAGACAAGGGCATGCTTACCATAACCGACAGCAATAGCCAAACGGCCCTAAGTCCTCCGGTTTATTTAAATGACGATACTAGTAGACGTAATACATTGTTTGTGTAAGTTCACATAATAATATTCTTTAATATTTAATATTGTTAGAGGTTAGCGTTAGGGCTAACCCTAATCTTAACCCTTTCCGAAAGCAATATTAAATATTATTAAGCTAGTTGCGTATACTGTACAGAACGTTGCGGAACCAACCCCCAGAACTTTTTGGCTGTTGTGGTTTTTCTAGTTAGAAAAAGAATTCTTGCTTGCTATATACATCCAGTTTTAACATATGGCTGTGAATCCTGAACAATCGGTAGGCAGGCCAAACAATTTCTTGAAGCCTCAGAGATGTGGTTTTACAGAAGAATGCTTAGAATACATTGGGCAGGCAAAAAGAGCAACCAAGAGGTTTTGAAAGAGGCGGGAGCCCGAAGACAACTTATCACAGACATCAGAAGGAGACAGTCATCATTTTTCGGTCATGTTATAAGAAGAGGGAAAATAGAACATGTTGTGACCACTGGAAAGATCTGTGGAAGGAGGGATAGAGGAATACAACGAGAGAAGATTATTGACAGTCTTGTTGCATGGCATGGAGGTGTGTCGGCACACGAACTGATCCATGCTGCAGGAGATCGCAGATTATGGAGAGGTATGATCGCCCACGCCAGTCGGCAAGGCACATGATGATGATGGTTTTCCTAGGCACAATTTTACGTTCACTAGTTTGCTAATGCTACTGAACGGTCAGCTTTCGGTACGACAGTCGAAACCAATGCAAGAAAAATTGTCCGAAACTGGGATCGAACCTAGCACCCCGGCATTACGAAGCGAGTGCGAAACGTCTAAGCCACAGACGCCGACTTTTAAATTAAATATTGCATAATATTATTATGTAAATGTACACAAACAATCGAAGCTGTTCTTTTCGGATCGCCGTTTGAAGTAATGAGCAAGTATAAACGCACTCGAGAGTCGCGGTGGCGGTGCGGACGCTCGCCTGCGGATCGGAAGGTCGTGGGTTCGGTCGCTGGCGGAGCCGGACTTTTTTTCAAAAATGAACTTGGCTCCCAGGTCTAACCAGCGTTGAGTGGGTACGGGGGCAGTCGAGGGAAGTAAAGGCGGCCGGCGTAATGCTGACCACATAACCCATCTTGTGATGATAAAGGCAAACAGACTTCGTTCGTCTACTGAAGAACACGACGGGCATACTAAATTATCCCGGACCATAGCTCCCAGGTCGACCTTGCTTCAATGGATACCAGGAAAATGTCCTTGGAAGCAATGGCGAATAGTGCGATGCTGACCACATCACCCAGAGAGCTGACTGGTCTATAAAACAATTAGTCTAGAATTATACACCCAAAATGCCATTAGCTTGAAACAGGTCCTTTACCGATGTTTAAATGACATCATCCGTTACTTAAACATACAGGTTAAAATATGTTAATACATCTGAAACATATTTTTGTTATCCTTTGCAGGGCCAAAAGTGTTTCTTGACGAGCCAGCACCAGCTATGCCTGTGAAATCATCTGAATATTTTCAACCAACAACTAGTATATCACGTCTACCAAGCTAGTATATCTTCAACAACCCAATATATCACCTCCGGGAATGCAGTGTAACTCCTCCAACAAGACAGATCCTCAAACAACCTAATTAATCTTCTGCAACATCCAGATAAACTCATTGAACAACCCAGTAAACAGCCTCTGGAGATATAGATTATCTTCTCCAACAAGCCAGAGGGCACCCAATTAGTGCGGAATCAGTTTAGTTAGAATTTTTTTACTCTGATAACTGCTAAGGAAGACTGATCAGCTATGGGCTAGTCCTGGGTACTGTGAGACTGCCTCTGACAGCCAGTAGCCAGTATCTCAATTAAGTACAATGTCAGGTGCTTGATTTATCAACCACAATGGCCCTATACAAGAGAGTGTCCACTCTGCTGACCATCGCCTGTATTTTGTACATGTGCATGGTCAGTCTATTCCACAACAGTCTCCAGATCAGCAACTTGCAGCATCGTGGCTACATCCTAAATCCAAGTGAAAACCCAGATCTTGTTCAGGAACCTGTCTCTAACAGGACTATGAAAGAACACAGTAACGAAGTCAACCACAGTAGTTTACAGAAAACTAACCTGCCCAACAACCTTTTCCATTCACATTCTGATGCATATGACCACCAACAGTCAGCCCGTCAATTGACAAGGACTTCCTGGGTTATAAAGAACAAAAATACCACTTCTCTAGGAAAAGAACTGGCAGAATATCAATATATTTTACTAAGAAAATTGAGAGAAAGAACAGTGGAAAAAGCACAGATTTCTTCACAAGAACACACAGCTGAAGTCAAAAACTTGCCAGATCCTAATACTTCAAAAGTGAAACAGTACAAGGTTGATTTCCTTCCTTTGGGAGATTTGTATGTGTATGGGGCTTTTCTGGATAAAAGGAATTCTAAAAATCAATATGCAAGAATATTTGTCCTCCAACCAACTTACAAATGGGACAGCCAGCTGCTTTGCAGATTTCGTAATAATCACAACAGAAGCACCACAGTTCAGGCTGAACCATACGAAATGTGTGAGAATCATGGGCGGAGATATGGAGGCTGGATTTATTCCTGTCAGCTACCAAAGTCAGAAGATGTGGATCTTCATACAGTGTCCTTATTGCTGATTGCTGAGGACAGAAAGAGCTTTCATATCCTATCCACCATTCCACTTCAATCTCTCAGCACTGCTGGCTCAACAGAACCTCTGCATAAGCTTGAGGATCAGCCCTTTGGTGTGAATATCAAACATCCAACACAAGAGCAGATCAAATCTGATGAAGGAAATGACGCTCAGACAAAAACTGGAATGAAAATAGGAGTCTGCGTTCCTCCACTGTATGGGAATACCTGCTTGTCAAAGGTCATAAACTTCATTGAAATGTGCCGGCTGCTTGGGGCTAACAATATTTTTCTGTACATCAATGAGATACCAAATGATACATTATCATTTCTTCAGAATTATACAAGTCAGGGTCCAGACATTTTGACTCTTGTGACCTGGGACCTGCCAGTTGTACCCAGGAATACACGAGCTTCAGAAACAAATCAGATAATCTGGAACCATGGTCAGTTACTGGCAATTCAACACTGCTTGTATGCCAATATGGCCAATTTTGACTGGCTGCTTTTTCTTGATATTGATGAAATGTTGATTCCAAAAACAGCTGGCACATGGCCGGAAATGCTCTGGCAAATGGAAACCAAATTCCACTCCCAATTTCCAGGCAAGCCCCTCTCAGGAATCTCCTTCCACAGTGCCTTTTTTCAACAAGACTTTCAATCTCATGCAACAAATTCTATTGACTATTTCCAGTACCTTCACCGTACCAAGCAGACCAGCTCTCAAAGATCCAAAATGTTTGTAATACCACGGCTGGTTTTTGAGCTGGGTATTCATCACCTCAGCAAAGCCATCTCTGAAGAAACCAGATGGGTCACAGCAGGGTTAGATGAGGGTCTCATCCATCACTACAGGAAGTGTGTGCCAGATGATGACCCTACTAGTGACCTGCAGTGTGAGATTCTGGTCAAGGATGAAACTATTTTAAGATATGAAGCTCCACTGACTGTTGCCAGTCGGGAGGTGCTGGCTGGTGCCATGGAGTTTTTTATACCTGGTACATGATATGGGATCTCTTGCGATCATCAGCATTCCTTGGTTTTAAACATTGTACCATGGGGTGGAGTGATTTAGCTGTTAGAGTACCTGGCTTATGAGACCACTGTCTCATTTCAGTTCACAGCAGAGGTAGGACTTTGCTGACCAATCTGACCAATACAGTCCTGGAGTTGGCCTAGCCTCATTGAAATGGGTTCCAGACAATTTTCAGAATTTTCTGAGAAGTAAAAAAAGAGAAAAGAAACTAGCCATTTCACCTTGCATATTAAGGTCTACTACAGGGCTATTCAATTAAGTTTGCTCTGTGGTCAAATGTTGAAAATGGCAAGTCTCGTGTGACAGATGCCTGAACCTAAGGGTAGAAAGATCATTAATATAATGCAATTGGCAACGATCCAATTTGCTAGCCCTCTGGGGGCCACATTCCACCCATAAGCAGCCAGTGAAATAGCCCTGGTCTAGAATATGTGTTTGCCTAATATTTCTGATTCACACATCAAAGACAGTGGAGACTGTGGAATTATCCTTACTATGGGCTAGATGTCTGGTTTTCTCTGAATATCTGTTATTTTCTCAGACATGAGGTTTGGAAAACTTCCTGTCAAAATGGAGGATTAGACACGGCAGAATATTGAGCTTCGAAGTTATTTCTGCTTCCTACAGCACTTTGCTAATTCAGTTTCCTCATATGGACGGTGGTCTATGATTTCACAGCATGAGCTACTAAGTTTAGTTTCTGGAACAGAGCACACAAGAAACGGAGCAAGCATGGGGAACAAAATTCATAATTTGTTTAAATCACCACTGATCACTGGCATCATGAAGGCTAAGAAGGCTAACAGACTGAAATGGCTGGGGCATATTAAGAGAACGTCAGATGACAGAGAGGTAAAAACTATGTATACAAGGGAGCTGAATTGACATAGACAAGGAGGCAGACCAAGAAGATAATGGAGAGATAATGTCCAGAGAGACCTGCAAACACTTGGTGTTACCAACGGGAAAGAGAAGGCCGACCACAGAAATGTGTGCCATACAATTTTCAGAAATATCTTTATGACTGCTGGCATCAAGTACAGTAAAACCTCATTAACACAAATTCCAAGGGACTGAAAATCAAGTCTGTGTTTAAAAAAATTTGCAATAACCGGGTACTAGTAATGATAATACTGAGACCAGAATTTTGTTCATGTTAACCTAATGTTCTTCTTTAGCAAATTCATGTTAACATGGCTTTGCTGTATTATACTTGGAAGAAGATGGCAATAAGTCTCTGTAGCACAGAGGACAGTGCACCAGATTTCTAATCCAGAGGTTCCTATTCTACCTGGGATGTAAAGTTGTAAATATATCCACCCACACTGAACTACAGGTTACTTTGTACTGTAATATAAAAGTGTTATACAACTGAACGGGGGTTTCTTGAATTTTCTCATGTTGGATTCTCATCCTAAAACTGGCTCTCTAAGTCACTGGGTGTTAATCTTTCTAACTGAAATCCTAGAGTCAAAATATATTTATATATATATATATATATATATATATATATATATATATATATATATATATATATATATACATACTGGGCTCATTCTGAGAAGAAGTGAACAGGGTATAAGAAAACAGGAAACATGGACTAAGGAAGCAAGAGCATCAAAAAGAAACTCTGACAGTCAGTGTATAAGTCAGCCAGCGTTAGCAAGCTAGCAAAACCCCAACATTCCCACCCACATGATATCTAAAAAATTGCCCAAAATGGGAACAGTAGAGGAATCTAATGCAAGTTGTATGTTACACATAATGATACTTCATGATGTTGTTGACTTCCATCATTTCCTGTTGTGTCTTGAATGAGCTTGTTTTAGCACATGTTACAACTTTCAAGCACTTCCTGTTTTCTCTTTGAGATAAGCTTAATTCAGTTATGTAAAACAATTTCACTCTTCCTACTCGCAATCTGAGAATGGATACAAAATATTTTGTTTAATTAACTAAAATCCATCAAGGCAGTAGGAGAAGCGGGAGTAATATGATTAAAGAGAATATTTCAGGTAAAAAAAAAAAGTAAAGGACCCTTTAGGCGTATAGGACATATAGGGCTAGACCTATATTTTTATAGACCAATCGGCACAAGATGGGTGATGTGGTCAGCATCACGCCGGCCGCCTTTACTTTTCCGGGATTGCACCCGGTGCTCACTCAAGGCTGGGTCGACCTGGGAGCCAAGGTCATTATTGAAAACAGTCCGGCTCCGCTAGGAAGCGAACCCACAACCTTCTGATCCGCGGCGAGCATCTAGCCGCTCGGCCACGGCGACTCCCAATATTTCAGGTGGCATAGGAAAATCAAGAGACACCATGAGATGGCAAACTGTTGTCATCGTCCCGCAAAAAAAAAAAAAAAAATAAAGGCAGTAGGACTGTAAGAATTACAGAGGAATATCTTTTCTAAGTCACACTGGGAGAATGTAAGATCATCACAAGAAGGCCTAGACCAATGATAGAGTATCAACTTTCAGAAGCACAGATGGGCTTTTGATGAAACAGAAGTTGCACAGATGCCATTTATACACTGAGACAGCTATCAGAGAGAGCATTAGAACACGATAAGACATGTTTGTTGACATTCACAGACCAGGAAAAAAAACTTTTGATAGAGTCGACAGGAATATGTTGTGGGAATGTATGGGGTGAAAAAAGGAATCAGCAATCATCTCATAAATATTTGCAAAAGCCTGTATAACGTAGTAAATACTGCATAAGATCGAAGGCAGGTTTGTCAAGAACTTTTATAGTGACCTCTGGTGTGCCTCAGGTCTGTGTACTATTGCTGCTTCTTTTTATAACATACATGGATACCATTTGTAAGGAAACAAACTGTTATCATATAGAAGATATTACAGAATTACTATTCGCCAATGACCAGGTACTCATAGCACAAAGTACGGAATGCCTACAGAACCACCTAAATCAAATTAGTAACAAAGGAGAGGAATATAATATGAAAATAAACACTACAAAGACAGAGACAATGGTGAAAGGAAGACAGAAAGAAAATTTAGAAATAAAAAAACAACACCTTAAAACAAACAGAGGAATTTAAGTATTTGGGAGCAATTTTCACATCTGACAGAAGACTGGACAGGTAAATTAGCTTTAGATGTGCCAAAGCTGATCAAGTAATGGGGAAACTATCTCCACTGTTGGTAATTAGAAAGAAAAAGTCTGGTACTGCCAAGAATTGAACCCACAACCTTCCAATCTGCACGGCAACTCCCAAGCTTTGCACTAATGGTTCAGAAATCCCATACTCTTAACTTTAGAAGACTTTTCTGAACATGAGCAGGTCTTGCTAGTCACACTAACCATTACAGTATTGTATTATTATTTATATCTACAAGATATCATTTACTATTTAAGATCAACATTTAATAACAGCCATGTTTTTCAAATCTATGTTGATATTATTACGACTGCTGGACTGACAGGCATTCACCACCATACTTGACACGCATTTGCCGATGAATTTCTAAAGATTTCACCACTTCACAGATTTAAAAAAAAATGGAAAACAGATTGTCGCTCCTCTTTGTGCATGTCAAAAGTGGGACACACATCTATAAACTATTATTATGACATCACCGTGTTCATCTGCATGTGATGTCCCATCTCTTACTATAGCCCAATAAAGCATTATCGCCTGGAAACATAGAAGGGTGCCAATAATACATCTGGAAAGGACAAGAACTTTAACATCTGTATTTATCCCATTCTAGGATGGTGGAGAAGTGCACTCTGGGAAAGATGCTAGCTTTATCCTAGGAAGAAAACTATGTTATGGCAGGGCAGACCAGGCCCTTAGCCTTGGCTAGCAGCTGATCTAGGAGGAAAGTTCTGACAGGTGGACAGATAGAGTACTGCTTTTCTGATCCGGCAGCTACTGCAGCCTGCTTTATTCCAAACGCACTGGTGTAAGCTTTCCTCTGGAGTAAACAAGGCAGGTCGAGAGAGGGATCATGATGCATGGCCCATTGAATACTGCCCAGGCTTTGCGCCATGGAGAGGAGGAACTTTAGTTTCATGCCTCCTCAGAGCACAATATAACACTATCACCGGGAAAGATGGCAAAGTGACGTCAACAACAACGACAGCAGGATGTGTAGAACAAGGGGTCTTAAACCTGAAGATTCAGGGTCACATGGCTAGTGCAATTATCATGAAGTGAGCAGGTTAAGGTTTTTTTCCGAACCTAAAAAAAATGTCAACCACCTTAGTGATGATTCTCCCAAATTAGAGCCCAGCATTCTTACTCAGCTTCCAGTGTGGATTCTAGGGGGTTCCAAGGTGGCGGGGAGGGGAAGTTTAGATCCACTGGCCCCTAACAAACAGGTTCTAAAGGTTTACTAATTAGGGGTGTTTCCTTTGAAGTCGGAGTGCATCTGCCTGGGAGGCAAGGAACCAACAGAGTGCATGCAAATAAGCCAGATTTGTAAATTGGATGTGCATGTAACAGTCAAGTTCTGAAATAAGACTGAAGTCCACAAGTGGATGAACAACCAAAACTTTCCACTGGAGTTTACAGTTGGTGAACGTGAAGAAGAACAAATATTAACTTGTTCATGAGCACAGCATATCAACTACTCAGCCAGCCCTTCTTCAACAGTAACAAAGAATAAACTAAACAGTAATGTGTTCACGAACCCAGCATTCTAGCTACTCAGCCAACCACTGCTTACTATTTTTTTTTAAATGAACAAAAGAGAATAACTTATTCATAAGCCAAGAATTGTAACCATTAAACCAGCATCTCTTCAAAAGTAATAAGAACAAACAAAACAGTCACTTTTTAAAGAACTCAGTGTTCTAGCTATTCAACAGTAACTTTTTCATGAACCTAGTGTTTTAACTACTCAGCTAGCCTCTCCTCAATAGTAACAGACCAAAACAGTCACTTTTTTCACCAGTACAGTGTTCTAACTACTCAGCTAGCCTCTCCTCAATAGTAACAGACCAAAACAGTCACTTTTTTCACCAGCCCAGTGTTCAAACTCAGCCAGCCTCTCCTCAATAGTAACAGACCAAAACAGTCACTTTTTTCACCAGCCCAGTGTTCAAACTCAGCCAGCCTCTCCTCAATAGTAACAGACCAAAACAGTCACTTTTTTCACCAGCCCAGTGTTCAAACTACTCAGCTAGCCTCTCCTCAATAGTAACAGACCAAAACAGTCACTTTTTTCACCAGCCTAGTGTTCAAACTCAGCCAGCCTCTCCTCAATAGTAACAGACCAAAACAGTCACTTTTTTCACCAGCCCAGTGTTCAAACTACTCAGCCAGCCTCTCCTCAATAGTAACAGACCAAAACAGTCACTTTTTTCACCAGCCCAGTGTTCAAACTACTCAGCCAGCCTCTCCTCAATAGTAACAGACCAAAACAGTCACTTTTTTCACCAGCCCTGTGTTCAAACTACTCAGCCAGCCTCTCCTCAATAGTAACAGACCAAAACAGTCACTTTTTTCACCAGCCCAGTGTTCAAACTACTCAGCCAGCCTCTCCTCAATAGTAACAGACCAAAACAGTCACTTTTTTCACCAGCCCAGTGTTCAAACTACTCAGCTAGCCTCTCCTCAATAGTAACAGACCAAAACAGTCACTTTTTTCACCAGCCCAGTGTTCAAACAACTCAGCCAGCCTCTCCTCAATAGTAACAGACCAAAACAGTCACTTTTTTCACCAGCCCAGTGTTCAAACTACTCAGCCAGCCTCTCCTCAATAGTAACAGACCAAAACAGTCACTTTTTTCACCAGCCCAGTGTTCAAACTCAGCCAGCCTCTCCTCAATAGTAACAGACCAAAACAGTCACTTTTTTCACCAGCCCAGTGTTCAAACTCAGCCAGCCTCTCCTCAATAGTAACAGACCAAAACAGTCACTTTTTTCACCAGCCCAGTGTTCAAACTCAGCCAGCCTCTCCTCAATAGTAACAGACCAAAACAGTCACTTTTTTCACCAGCCCAGTGTTCAAACTACTCAGCCAGCCTCTCCTCAATAGTAACAGACCAAAACAGTCACTTTTTTCACCAGCCCAGTGTTCAAACTCAGCCAGCCTCTCCTCAATAGTAACAGACCAAAACAGTCACTTTTTTTCACCAGCCCAGTGTTCAAACTCAGCCAGCCTGTCCTCAATAGTAACAGACCAAAACAGTCACTTTTTTTCACCAGCCCAGTGTTCAAACTCAGCCAGCCTCTCCTCAATAGTAACAGACCCAAAACAGTCACTTTTTTCACCAGCCCAGTGTTCAAACTCAGCTAGCCTCTCCTCAATAGTAACAGACCAAAACAGTCACTTTTTTCACCAGCCCAGTGTTCAAACTCAGCCAGCCTCTCCTCAATAGTAACAGACCAAAACAGTCAATTTTTTCACCAGCCCAGTGTTCAAACTCAGCCAGCCTCTCCTCAATAGTAACAGACCAAAACAGTCACTTTTTTCACCAGCCCAGTGTTCAAACTCAGCTAGCCTCTCCTCAATAGTAACAGACCAAAACAGTCACTTTTTTCACCAGCCCAGTGTTCAAACTCAGCCAGCCTCTCCTCAATAGTAACAGACCAAAACAGTCACTTTTTTCACCAGCCCAGAGTTCAAACTCAGCCAGCCTCTCCTCAATAGTAACAAGAACAAACAAAACAGTCTCTAGTCAAGAGTTACAAGAAAGAACAAACGATCCCTTGTTCATTGAGCCCACTCTTCAAACAACTCAGCCAGCCTCTGGTCAAGACTAACAAGAAAGAACAAGCAATCCCTTCTCCATGAGCCCAATCTTAAAACTAGTCAGACAGCCTTTAGTCAGGAGTAACCAACAGGGCTTTTTTCATGTGATGCATAATGGTGCAGGGTACAGACACTTTTTTCTTTTTCTGAAAGCATTCTTTATTTTGTTAGCACTGCTGTAACAGACACTTTTTTCTTTTTCTGAAAGCATTCTTTATTTTGTTAGCACTGCTGTAACAGACACTTTTTTCTTTTTCTGAAAGCATTCTTTATTTTGTTAGCACTGCTGTAACAGACACTTTGTGGAGAGTACCACCAGTTTTATTAACACATTATGGTGAGGTTTGTTGCCTTCTTTTTTTTTTTTCTAGAAAACAGTTCTGGTTGTTTGTCCACCTCTGGACTTTAGTCTTTTTCCATAACCCTAGTGTTGCATGCACATCCACAATCTGACTTAACTGTGTGCAGATTGTTGGTTTCTTGACTCTCAGGCAGATGCACTCCAACTTCGAAGTTAACCCCCAGTTAGTCAACTTTTACAACAAGCTTGCTGGGAGAGGCAGTGGGTCTATTTCTGTTTTCCCCCACAATCGTGCCCCGGAGCCCACATGGGGAGTTTGTGCATTTAAACTAAAAGCTGTATTTAAGAAACTGCTCCACTTTAAAAGAAAAACAAAAATTATCTTATTCTAAGATCAATGATTATATAGATTATATAGAAGCACATGAGAGACACCGAATAAACATAAAAACGTAGAAGCTAATTATTTTAAACAAGTATGTAGCCAGCTATCTATAAAGAAAGTTTAGGAGATTACATTTCATTCCTGGGTTTTGCACAAATGACACTCAAGAGCACATATGGTAGTTTAACTATGAAAGTCATAAAATCCAACAGATGGTTCGAGTGAAATTAAAAGTGGTGCAGGTATAATGCTGGAGTGGAGTAGTTCTCTCCAGATCTCTATTCCAGGTATAAATTTTATATTTTAGGGAAAAGGGACAAAACTCTCTTTTGTGGTATTTTAAGTTAATAAATAATGTATTAGGTCCCATGGCTCATAAATATGGTATTAGATATCCCTAAAATTACATGTTTCTGATATAAAATAGATTTGATATCTCCACAAATGACTTGTTTTTATAGTCAGACAGATTATATATCTAAAAAATTATATTTTTTCTGATATAAACATATCCCCACACATCATATGGTTGCAATATTAAACATGTTAACTATTTCCATAAGTCATATACATATGAAAACTACTAGACGTAAAATAGCCTAGAAAAATCACACAACAGCCCCTCACAACAGCCAGGGGCTGTTGGGGTTGGTTCTACAACGTCCTGTAAAGGATATGTAACTAACCTTTATACATATACAAATCCTTAAGAAAGAAAATATGGACTTTTGAGCTGAAATGCTATAAAAAGATTTTCAGAATATCATGGACAAATAAGAGGAGAAATACTGATATTTTTAAAGATCTGAACATCAAGGAAGATTAGCTAATAAACAGCATCTCGTCTCGGAAGCTGAAATATTTTCGTCACATCAAGCGCCACAACAAATTGGAAAAAATTATAGCAGAAGGCATGGTACCAGGAAGGAGGGGCAGGGGCCGACCGACACGAAGATGGGCACAGGATGTAAGTGACTCCTTGAATATGAAAGTATATGAGGCAGTAGAGCTGGCGAGAGACCGAGTTTCTTTCAGGCAGACCGTGATGAGAGTGACATTCTGCAAAGGACCTGCTACATGATGATAATGACACATATACTTGTTATTACCAACATCTTCGTCCAACGTAGAGCTTCACAAGTTTTTACATGGTATAAATGAAATGCCTCAGATACTAAGAGTCGAACTGATTACATCTTGATGAGAAAAAGAGACTTTCATAAAGTTACAGATTTGAGAGTTATACCAAACAGGTATAAGTTTATATATTGGATGGTGATACTTGACAGAAAAGTCAAGATAAGTTACCAAACAAGAAAGAAATGTCATAAAAGTGACATAATTAAATGGAAAGAATTAGAGTGTGAGGAAAATAGGCAAGCATTTCAGCAAAAATACAGGAAAATTATGAACAACTTCCACAAAACACACTTGAGGTAAATACAGAACAGGTGAACTTCAGGGACACCACTATGTGAATAGCACAAGAAATATGTGGAACTAAACGTAAGCTCTCAACATGGTGGTCTCAAGAAATCAGAAGAAATGTAAGCAATAAAAAGAAAGCCTATGGCATTTGGCTAAGGAGCAGAAGAGAGGAGGATTACACAACATAAGGATAATTAGAAGAGAAGTAAATACAACTATCAGAGAAGCAAAAAGAGATTAATGGGAAAAGAGAGACAGAGAGTGAGAGAGAGAGAGAGAGAGAGAGAGAGAGAGAGAGAGAGAGAGAGAGAGAGAGAGAGACAGACAGACAGACAGACAGAGAGAGAGAGAGAGAGAGAGAGAGAGAGAGAGAGAGAGAGAGAGAGAGAGAGAGAGAGAGAGAGAGAGAGAGAGAAAGAGTGAGAGAGAGAGACCCACCGTACAAAACATTTTAAAAAAAAAGGATTCCGCTACTAAGACTTGACAGGAACATCCGTTCTTACCTTAACAACATCAGGACCAGTGATGAACAGATACGATGTATCCTGTTTGAAATACAAAAATGTACATGTACAACATTGCTAGTGGATCCTTTCACTTTTGTAAACAATAATAATTGTCACATTCTGGTACCATCTTCACAATGGAGGCTAGCTGCAGTGGAAAAAATCCTTCTTCTGCTGTCTCTGGAAATATTACATTCCCTGTGTGTGTGGATTCCACGAGCTCATTGTGGGTGGAAGAGAAAAGGGAGATCAGCAGGTTGAGAAGACCATAACTGCCACCACCCATCTAGTACCCATTTTCACAGGATGTTGAAAAAAACAAACAACAACACTACTTACAGGTGCTTCCTTCAAAGTCAGGCTGCATATGCTTCAAAGGCAAGAAACAAACAGACTGCACACAAATAAACCAGATGTGTAAAATGAATGTGCATATGCAAAACTCATGCTATGGAACAAGACCAAATTCCAGAAGTGGACAAATAACCAGAACTTTATGCTGAAATTTAAAGATAGCAAACACAAAGAAGAAGAAGAAGAAGAAGAAGAAGAAATAGACTCAATAACAGAATACAGACAAATGGATGTCATAATTCAGCACACATTAGCAGTCGCAACTGCTATTATTTCCCCCAAAACATAGAGCCACGAAACCCCACACAGAGAGTTGGTAACTGAGTTAATGTTGATTCTGTGATCAACTTTATCTTTTTCTGGAGATAACATGCACTCAATGTTTCCAGCCCCATCTGCCCAATTTTGAATCCAGGTCTTTCTTGGTCTGTTTCATGGCCCTTTCCTATGTATTATGTATGTGTATATTTATGTATGTATGTTTGTGAAGATGGAAGATAAGAAATATTGACATCTTAAAAGATCTGAACATCAAAGAAGATTGGCTGATAAACAGCATCCTTTCTCAAAAGCTGAAATATTTTGGTCATATCAAGCGGCACGACGGATTGAAAAAAATTATAGCAGAAGGCATGGTACCAGGAAGGAGGGGCAGGGGCCGACCGACACAAAGATGGGCACAGGATATAAGTGACTCCTTGAGTGTGAAAGTTCATGAGGCAGGAGAACTGGCAAGAGACCGAGTTTCTTTCAGGCAGACTGTGATGAGAGCGACGTTCTGCAAAGGACCTGCTACATGATGATGATTATGTTTGTGTCAGTGGGTGAGGAGTGAGTGAATAAATGCAAGAGTGAGTGATTTAGTGTGTGTTCATGTGTGCACGCATTCCACCTCTTGCTCCAGAAACTGAGTGTCATGTGCACATCTATTTTACAGATCTACAGGCTTATTTGTATGCAGATTGTTGGTTCCTTGCCTCATAGGCAGATGCAGTCCAACTTTCAAAGAAGCCCTGAATTAGTCGACTCCTACGACATGCTTGTTAGACAGGCAGTAGGAGTATTCTTGTTTTTCCCCACAACGGGGCCCCGGAACCCACACATGGTGATGTTGTTAATAACAAGCTGGTCGTTTTTATTTTCCAGAATATTTCCTGGCACCCACTCGGCCCCTGAGGCTTAGGCCCTTGGTGACTGTGTGGTACACGGTTTGATTTCAGCTGGTGGAGATTTTGCAGTACATGCTTGGCAGTGATTTCAACACAGTATCAAAAGTCGACCATTCAGAAAGCAATGGCAAACTACTGAATGTAAATAGGCATAGTAAAACCAAACAGCTAAAATAATGCTGGCGTTGATTCTGCAATGTTCTGCAAAAGATATGTAAATAACCCATTCTGAGCTTAAAACTGCATTAGCGAGTGTTAAAAATATACTGTAAGAGTTCACATCAATGAATGTCCCTGTCCATTGACACAAAAAGCAAACAAGAACTACAACTATCTTGCAAACAAGAACTACAACTATCTTGCAAACAAGTACTACAACTATCTTGCAAACAAGAACTACAACTATCTTGCAAACAAGAACTACAACTATCTTGCAAACAAGAACTACAACTATCTTGCAAACAAGAACTACAACTATCTCTACAGAACAAACAAAGCTTCTTACCTTGACCATAAATGTGAAATCTGTCAAAGCTGGAGAATAAACAGCACCTCCTGAAAACAAAACAACATAAACATTAGTTTACAATGGAATGTTTATTCTAAATAATAAATATATACAGTTAGTTGTGTATTCTCTCTCCCCCCCCCCCCCCCCCCCCCCACCACACACCCAATTTTCTGGCTATTTTGTGGTTTTACAATGCAATTTTACAATAAGTAGTTTGCCACCGATTTCTGAATGGTCGGTGCTTAACATCATTGTCAAAATCAGTGTGGATCAAATTGCTGCCATACACCTGCTCCTGAATCCAAACTGGGTATTTTTGAATTAAGAAGCATGTTCACAACACCTAAGCCCTAGGCCCTAGGAGCAGACAATGAAGATATAAATATATACTGCACAATATACTGCCTGACATATTTCATAGTATATGACCAAGCATTTACTACAGAATTAAATCAACATACAACAACATGAGGAATTAATACTTATAAGTGAAGTACACAATGCATACAGTACACTGTTTCAAAGTAAATGTTACTGCAGTAATTTTAAACTGCCTAAATTGTATTTCTATTTGCTTAGCAGGGGGTTATCTATTAGTACTATACTTACTTCTGCAAATTTTAATGTACGAGGGACGGTAAAAAAGTAACGCCTCCTATTTAAACAAATCTATGTAAAAACTGTATTAGTGCACAGTTTGCAAATTTAGCAAAAAAATGGCTACCAAAGATGTTTGGTTAAAACAATGTAATGTCATATAATTCCCCAATGCTGAAGGCGAGATCCAAGTGCCCAACCACAAAAGTTTGAAGAATGTTTATGGAGATTCAACAGTGGATGTTAGCACTGTCCAACACTGGGTAATTCATTGTGATGAAGCTGAAGTAGATCAATCCTCGGTCGACTGGCTGTCCGTCCACTGCAGTTATTTCACACCATACATCAAGTTAATGCCATCACTTTTGCTGATTGTCAGGTAATACTGGATGAACTGATGGTCTGGATACTGCCTTTATTATTAGACAATACGGAGTACAGTTCATGTAGACATTAGTTTATTTAAAGCAATCTTTCCCCGTTGTTGATTTGAACAAAGAAGACACATGGGGAAAAAAAGAACAATGCAATTCATATTATTTACACTTCAGCCAACCATAGATTACTGCGATATGCAGAAGCGTCAGCAATCAGCCAGTTTAATCCAGAATTATGCTGACAGAAGGAAATGCTTGTCACTTTGCAGTTACCTTGGTGTTTCAATTTGAAGGTTTCATTTATTTGCTTCATTTTAATCAGTTGTTACTGTGGTATGTACCTGATGAGATACAGCGAAATATGCCAGGCAGTAAACTGTGCAATCTATCAGGGTTTTTTTTTCCAATTTGATATCACAAAATTACTTTTCATCTAATGAGGCTTCTGCTGCTGCTCAAAAGTTAGAAAACTGATGCGGCTGAGCTGGGTTTACAAGATTTCTACTTGTTTTATTTTCATGTTGGATGTATTAATCCTACAGACTGCTATTCTCAAATCTACACTACCCCAGGACATGATTAGACAAACATTTTGGGCAGCCCACCTGGACTTTTTTGCAGGCCACCAGTTTTAAAACACTGCCAAAGAAGTTTTTACCTGCAAACCCAAGCAATTGGCTTGGCATGAGCTGGTAGAGGGCTATGCTCTGTTAGATGATAAAGTGGGAGGGAGGAGGAAGAGTGAGGGGAAAAAATGGGTAGAGAATGAAAAGAAGAAGAGAAAGACCAGAAAGAAGAGAAAGAAAAAGGGCAAGAGTAGCACATACAAACAAAAAAAGAGGAAGAGGAGCAACAACAACAAAAACACCAAAAAAAAGAAAGAGTTGAAAAGAAGAGGAGGGAATGGATGAAGAAAACAAAGAAAACAAGATAAGAAGAAAAAAGAAGAAGCAGTAACAGTATAAGTGTCTACTGAATTATAAATAACGTATTTAAGAACAGCATGAATGTGAAAACAGCACATGAAAAGACCAACTTCTTTAATCGCGTGAAGCATAACTTACAAAGATATATAAAAATAGCAAAAAGAAGATGTGAAGATAGATAACATCAATAATGAATGCAGCTATGTTTACATGTCTGTCACTCCTTCAAAAGGGAAACCACTCAAGCATTTCTGGAAAATCCATTCAACTGGGGGGTGGGGGTGGGGGTGGGGGTTGTGCCTGTTCACAACCTTTCAAGCTCAAACAATCTTTGTCTGCTACAAATCATGGTTCAAAACCACAGATTCATGACTGATGGCAGTTTTAGAATTTATGACACCTCATTTGCTACCTCATAACACTATCTATGGATCACAGAGTGTCAGAGTGAATATATAAACAGTCTTCTATGGCTCTGGGAGATGTCATGATGTAGCTGCTAAGGTTTCGCCAAGAGACCGAAGGTGGTGGGCTGAATTTTGCATCAAGCTAACTTTTTTTTTTTTTAAATGATTTTGGCTCCCAGGTTGACTCAGTTTAAAATGGGCACCAGGTAAAGTCCTGGGTGGTAAAGGTGGCTAGCATGATGCTCACCTATCACCAACTTAGTGCTGATTGGTCTATAAATTATAGGCCTAACATTTTATACCCTATACACATATGGGCGTGAAAAACGGTCCGTT
This sequence comes from Candidula unifasciata, assembly GCA_905116865.2. Taxonomy (NCBI): domain Eukaryota; kingdom Metazoa; phylum Mollusca; class Gastropoda; order Stylommatophora; family Geomitridae; genus Candidula; species Candidula unifasciata. The sequence continues at coordinate 28,892 of CAJHNH020001165.1, forward strand.
ACTACCATGGCTTGCTATTCCCAGGCTAACTCAGAATTTTGAAGAAAAAAAAAACATGGCTACCAGAAAATATCCTGTGAAATAAAGATGACTGGTGAAGTTGACATCACCTAATGAGTGTTGTTTGGTCATCTATAAAAAATGGACCAAGCACCAAGTGACATACTTCTTCTCTTCTACCATTTACCTCAGCGGGGTGTTGGGGAAAGATGTAAGGTTCCATGTGTCCTTTTTTCAATGCATTGTTACATACAAAGACAGTAAATCAAATGGTTTGCACTCTATGCCTTGTGACGCCATTCCAGTGGCGATGAAGATGGACAAAGAGCACAAAGTAGACCGAAGGAAAGATAACATCAAACTCTGCAACAGCACAATGTGGTCGCAGCAGCCAGAAGAGCAAGAAGCAGAACTTTATAGCTCCCTCAACACCTGGAGCAGTAAAAGAGGAAGTGAGGAAGCAGCATATTTCTGAGGTGCCAACAGTGTTATCAGGGCCCTCTGTTCTACTCCAGGTGTCTCAAAAACACACAAAACTTCAATTCTTGGGTGATTCCAGTGCATCTTCAACTCTTGTGTGAATCCAGTGCATCTTCAACTCTTGTGTGATTTTAGTGCATCTTCAACACTTGTGTGATTCCAGTGCATCTGCAACTCTTGTGTGATTTTAGTGCATCTTCGACTCTTGAGTGATTCCAGTGCTAACTTTTGTATGCAAGAGTGAGAAAGCAATAGAAGCTCTAGATAAAACAATTAGGTAATTTTGAGAACAGATGTCTTAGAAGAATCTGAAATCTCCACTGGATAGATTTCAGTTCCAATAAGTACATAAGACAAAAGATCACCTGGATGACAAAGGAGGAGAGCTGAGTGTTGTAGGCGTGGGGAGGGTGGGGGTCAACTCCCACGTAAAACAGCTATTTTGCTATAGAAACCTGCAAACAAGGATGTACTACTACTTCTGGGTTATAATAGAAAGAAGACAGAGCAGATAAAGAATTGCAAAACAGCCACTGAAAGAGAAAACAAGTGGATTAAGGAATACCAGGATATCCAAGAGAAGCTCTGCAATGACCACTGATGAACTATGGAAGCTGACTGTAATAAACCAACAACACTTTCTGGTTGTAGACTTTCAGCCATCTCTTGAAAGCTATAACAGTCTATAAAAGATCTTCGAAATATTGAAAAAGCTAGGTAAAAGAAAACAACATGTTTTTATTCTAAGTGGTTTTATAAAGCTGACAGATAATTTGTGTTTTTCTTATCATTTTCTACCTTTCTCTTCCTTATCCTTTGCAGTCTATTTTTTAAAGACTCCTACATGTATTAAGGCATCTGACTTTATCTCAAAAATGGCCTTGGCTTCCAGGTTGACCCAGCCTTAAATGGGTATCAGGCAGAGTCCTGGAAAGTAAAGGCGGCTGGCGTAATGTTGACTGTATCACCCACTGACTGCTGATTGGTCAATAAAATACAGGTCCAGCCCTTTATGCTATATACGCCTTAAGGTGTGGAAAAGGGACCTATACCGTACTTTTAGTGATAGTATTTGTGGTTGAATAATCTGCTTATGGAGAGAGTGAGAAAGGAAAGATCCCTTTTCATGTCCTTAGGCGTATCGGGTTTATGGAAAGAGCGCCCATATTTTTACAGACCATCGGCACTAAGAGGGTAATGAGGTCAGCATTATGCCAGCCGTCTTTACTTCCCCAGGACAGCCATCCTGGTCCCCATTTTAGGCTGGGTCGACCTGCGGCTCCCTATACCATGATAAAAATCCACGCCGCCAGCAGTGGGTTTCAATCGGGGTATGTTGACGGACTCGCAAGGCCTAAGCCACAGGCGCCGATGGAAAGAGTGTACTATTTAAAATCTTTTGTGTGCTACAAGCACTGCACATGGGTTTCTCAGTTAACCACACAACTGCTGCCTTTAGCTCCCGGAACCATTCTTGGTCTCTGTTTTGGACCAAGCTGGCTTGGGAGCTGAGGTCAATGCTGTTAGAAATCCCCACCTTTGCAAGGATTTGAACACATGACCACTGTGGTGGCTGGCAGGCATGTCAGCCACAGTGCCCCAGAGACTTTCTAGACACTAAAGATACAGTAAAGTAAAGCGCCAAGTTTAGGCCATTGATGCACTGGGCACAAGATGCCAGACACATACAGACTCATTGAAAATTCAATGGGTGATGAGGTCAACACTGCTCATTTACTGTCCCACTGGGTTATCTCCGCAAGGTCACTAACAACACAAGAAGAGACAGGGTTACAAATACCAGTATTAGAGAGTTCATGTCTGGATTATACTGACAGACACGGAATGAAATGGTTCAGCCATCTAGTGAGAATTCAGCCAGATCAAACTGCACATGAGACTTTTTACACCAGAACATCTGAGAGGAATGCGAGAGAAAGACCAAGAAAGAAAATGGTGTTGCTGAAATCTGCAAAAAGATGAACAAATCCATAACCCAAGCCACCTGAGAAGCGCAAGACAAATGCAGAAAACCACAACACAGGGCTACAACCTGGTATCAGTGAGACAACAAAAGAAGAAGTCCCATTGTGCCATCATATGTCACATAGGGCTTACAGTCAATTTCTCAACTCTGTTCTTTCCTGTGCAATCACTTTGATTATCATGGATGGAATCCAGTCCAGCACCTTTGACGTCCTCATTTCTTCAATCTATCTATCTCCCATTTCAATGCCTGTCTGGTGATTCTGTTTGTCTCTTCTCAGGATGTAACCAATCTCGCATTATCTTGTCTGTCTTATCACTTTCTATACTAGTGGTTGCCTAGACTCTATAGTCACTGCTGTTATCCTTTACAGGCATCAGCATGCCAACACTGCAGGGAATCACGTGACTATACGGTCCGGGATATGCAGGAGTGAGAGGCAATGAAAGAGGGGATTTTCTGGCTACAAAATAAAAAGCTACGGAAACACTCGTACTGGACAATGGAGGTATTCTGAAAACCATATATGAACAACTGTTGACAGAAGACATGAGATTAGAAAAAATAACATTGTGCAAGAATGTGTGAACGAGGAATTAAGTGTGGATCCAGCAAGGAGGGACGGATGAAAGGAACAGAATGACGTGAGTATAATCAGTGTGCTACAAAAACAGTTGGCATCTACACTTTAGGACATTTGCTGCAGGAGACGGAGCATCTATGGATATGCCCGGTGTGATACGTTGTTGATTCTTAAATCAGTAATCAATAAATTTACAGGACATCATAGAACCATGTTTTCATTTGGTTTCACTAGGTAATTTCACCTTCAGTCATTTGCCACTACTTCCTACTAATTGGTAAGTGCTCCATACCATTGTCAAAATCAGCATAAAGCAGTCTGCTACCAAATCAACTGCAGCTGGAATCAATGCAGGCACATCAGAATTAAGAAGTGTGGTTCACAACGCCTGAGCCACAAGGGCTGATTGACTGCTTTTATCCTATGACGTTTCAAGGTAACCGTTTTAGGCTAGATCAACCTGGGAGGAAATATTCATTACAATGAATTTTCATCGTAATGAGGAAATGAACCCAAGACCTATGAGCTGAATGCAGACATCATTATTAAATATCACAACATCAGCATCCCAATATAACGCTGCACTCGGGCTGTTGCAGAGGGCCCTAATATAACCCAACCTATGGGTTTAACAGGGATTATGGGACCTGTCCCCGAGTGATCATCATCCAAATGGCGGCACTTTGTGCTTAGTGTGATGTATTGGTGGGGTTGAACCTCAATCAATCATTATTTTATTTTTAAATGACTCACCTGCACAAGGGCCCATAATCATGGAAATCTGTGGGATAACTCCTGATGACTCCACATTTCGCTGAAATTTCACCCAAAAGATAATAATAAATGTACAGTCATTTCTGTCAATAGTTAATATGTGTTGTTTTCCTCTCTAGATAATACATGTACAAACAAATATGTCAATAGTTACTATGCATTGTTTTCCTCTCTAGATAATAAATTTCACACACTTTTGAAAACATATTTGGCCATTCTTATTCCTTTTATTATTTTTGTTTTATTTCACTCCAATCATCATTTGTTATCACATGTCAAAGACAGGACAAAACTTGTTACTCATTATATTATCTCTGTGTTTCATCTTGTTCTCATGTGTTGTCAAATTCTAACATTCCCAGCTAAACAGTCTTCATTAAAAGGTGTTCAGAGGCACTCAAGATTAGACTGCCCTCGCTAAGTTCACAGAGATTTTATCTGAGCAAGTACACACTCCTGACCCCGATCTTAAAATAAGTTATCAAATGTTAAGCTGAGTTGAGCTGATGCAATAAGCGACATCACAGCACTCGAGGCATTCTCATTACTGCACTGTCCCCATGTTCAGCAGCACGTGCAGAGTTTCAATACCAATGGTGCCAGTAGCATTTTGATTATACGTCCATCTTGCCTCTCCTCTGAGCGTCGAGCATCGGTCACATCCCCTCATCACTCCCTACTGCATCACTCTCACCAGACTGTGGTGATCTATTTGCTCCTCCGAATTGTACATGTTCTCCCACAAGGCCCTAACCATGTCTGGCTTATCATGCATTAATACTCCACCAAGTTGTGCAGAGCCAGCCAGTCTGTCTGACTGTTCATTTCTCAACACACCGGTATTCCCAGATAAAAGATCAAGACAATGCTCCCCACCTGTGACCTCTAAAGTGAAGTATGCCACTCTGCATGAAGCATGCCTGTCTTCACCTTTCTCAGCATGCTTTCTGAGTCAGTTACAATCATGATGTGTGTGTGTCATGTTCTCTAGCCAGCGAAAAGCTGCAGTTATCAAAGGTAAGGTCTACTTCACAAAGCACTGCTCTTCCATCTTTGACTTTTCTCAACTCAAGCTGGGCTATCTTTACTATCAATCAGGTGCCGTCTCCACAATAAAGGCTGCCTGCACTAGATCATTACCTTGCTCTGTTTTCACCATAGACACACACTCTAAGACTACTTTCCGTCCATCTCTTGATATTATCCTACCATATGTATCACTGTCTGACTCTTGCTTGTTTGCATTCAACTTCTCCCTGTAGTATGGTGTTTTAAAAACAATGGTCAAAATATGTCAGATGCCTTTTTAAAAAATAAAAAGCTTTCAGCAAATTTAACTTTTCTTTCTTATTTGGGGGCCCCCAGAATCCATATTGGGAGTTTAGGATTCAAAGTCATAACAATGGCACTATGCCAGAGTCATCTTGGTCTAGGATTCAAAGTCATATCAATGGCACTATGCCAGAGTCGCTTACGTCTAGGATTCAGAGTTATATCAATGGCACTATGCCAGAGTCACCTAAGTCTGCGATTCAAAGTTATATCAATGGCACCATGCCAGTCACCTAAGTCTAGGATTCGAAATCATAACAATGGCACTTTACCAGAGTCACCTAAGTCTAGGATTCAAAGTCATAACAATGGCACTATGCCAGAGTCATCTTGGTCTAGGATTCAAAGTCATATCAATGGCACTATGCCAGAGTCACTTACGTCTAGGATTCAGAGTTATATCAATGGCACTATGCCAGAGTCACCTAAGTCTGCGATTCAAAGTTATATCAATGGCACCATGCCAGTCACCTAAGTCTAGGATTCGAAGTCATAACAATGGCACTATACCAGAGTCACCTAAGTCTAGGATTCAAAGTCATAACAATGGCACTATGCCAGAGTCATCTTGGTCTAGGATTCAAAGTCATATCAATGGCACTATGCCAGAGTCACTTACGTCTAAGATTCAGAGTTATATCAATGGCACTATGCCAGAGTCACCTAAGTCTAGGATTCAAAGTTATATCAATGGCACCATGCCAGTCACCTAAGTCTAGGATTCGAAGTCATAACAATGGCACTATACCAGAGTCACCTAAGTCTAGGATTCAAAGTCATAAAAATAGCACTATGCCAGAGTCACCTAAGTCTAGGATTCAAAGTCATAAAAATGGCACTAGCCAGTCACCTAAGTCTAAGATTCAAAGTCATATCAATGGCACTATGCCAGAGTCACCTAAATCTACGATTCAAAGTCATAACAATGGCACTATGCCAGAGTCACCTAAGTTTACGATTTAAAGTCATAACAATGGCACTAGCCAGTCACCTAAGTCTAGGATTCAAAGTCATAACAATGGCACTATGCCAGAGTCACCTAAGTCTAGGATTCAAAGTCATAACAATGGCACTAGCCAGTCACCTAAGTCTAAGGTTCAAAGTCATAACAATGGCACTAGCCAGTCACCTAAGTCTGGGATTCAAAGTCATAACAATGGCACTATGCCAGAGTCACCTAAGTCTAGGATTCAAAGTCATAACAATGGCACTAGCCAGTCACCTAAGTCTAGGATTCAAAGTCATAACAATGGCACTATGCCAGAGTCACCTAAGTTTACAATTTAAAGTCATAACAATGGCACTAGCCAGTCACCTAAGTCTAAGGTTCAAAGTCATAACAATGGCACTAGCCAGTCACTAAGTCTAGGATTCAAAGTCATAACAATGGCACTAGCCAGTCACTAAGTCTAGGATTCGTTGTAAATTTAAATAATGTAGACTAGTGATTCTCAAACTGCCGGCACGACCCTTTTTAGGGTCGAATGACCCTTTCACAGTTTGAAGTTTTGAAGGAAATAATTTTTTGGGGGTCGCCACAACATGAGGGAACTGTATTTAAGAGTCACGACATTAGGAACGTTGAGAGCCACTGGTGTAGACACAAACAAAACTTTGCACAATTTACTGCCTAGCTGTATCTCGTCAGGTGCAGTACTACAGAGTTAAATCAACAAATAATGATGCATAAACTGAATCTTTTTGTTGTTGCTGAAATGCATAAACCACATTGTCGAGTTGTGTATATCTATCCATGGTAATCACGAGAGATTTCCAGCAGATAGATGTACACAACTCGACAACTGGGTTAAATACTGTGAAATTTGAGATGCAATAAATTGTGCAATGTACTGTTTGTGTGCACATTATTTAAACCTATGATTAGTTGTCTATTTCAACATGATATTAACGGGCAGTGGCTTTACTTCCTTCTCCCTCCCCAAATATGGTCACAGAACCCGCATGGAGACACTTACTGAAATAAAACATGTCACTAGTAAATTATAACATCCCCGTGTGGGTTCTGGGGCCCCACTGTAGGGGGAAACAAGAATAGACCCACTGTGTCTCCAACAAGCATGTCGTAGGCGATGACTAATTGGGTTCACCCTTTAAAGTCCGAGTGCATCTGCCCTAGCAAGGAACAATCATATGCACATAAATAAGCCACTAAAAGAGAGGTACACCCAAAACCGAGCCAAAGTTCAAATGGACAAACAACCAGGATTTTACATCACAGCTTCCACCCAGTAAACACAAAGAAAAAATAACAACAGACTGACCTGGAAGATGTCTGCATAACCCGCCAGTGACTCCACCCCTTCCTGAATCCGAGCACCACCTGAATCGTTGAGCCCTATCACTGGAGCTCCCACCAATACTGCTTGGTCCATTATCTGCAACAAGAAGAGACATTATAGATAACTCTGTACTGGAACAGTCAGTGGAGGTACCTCAAGATGACTACTGTGTGGGAGGACTGAGCACATATGGGAATGCCCCATGTCCTGTGAGATATTACAACCAATTTTATTTGGAACAAGTTGTCAACCAATTTTCTTCGGTGCAGAGGTATCTTCGGATGACTGTGCACACATGGGAATGCCTGATGTGCAGTGAGACCTTATAACCGACATTTCTTTGTAACAGTCACTAGAGGGGTGACTGCTTCATGGAAGGATTGAGCACTCAGGGGAAGACCCATTGTGCAGTGGTGTCAATTGTAATATTTCAGTTTACTGAAATTTGTCATTTTCTACATTTGTCCTTAAGAGTGACTGCAGTTTTCTGTGAGGCTGTGATATTTTTTTTTTTGCCCAACACATCTGATTTCAGCATAACCCTTATTAGTCAGCTTTCACAACATGTCTGTTAGGGGAAGGTAGTGGGTCTATTCTTACCCCGCCCCCAGCCCCCAATGTTGCCCTAGAGATTTGCAGGTGCAAAAAGCTGGTATAAAGGAAATATGTGGGATTTGCCAAAATGATGAACCTGAAAAAGAAGATACTCTGGGAATGTTAATGGATGACAGTGCTGAAATACTGGCATCTCCTTGGCGAAAGGGGTAAAATATCTAGCCAGATTTCTTCAGTTTGCACAGACCGACACAAAATGTATTCGTTGTCTGTGACACAAAGAGTTAAGAGGCTGAACAGTGTGTCTTGAATTTGCTGCTGAACTGCTATCTAGGAGTTACAGAGATAGCCAAACTTTTAGGTGGCTGCCTGGAGGAAAAAGATGGACAGATAGATATTCTGTTAGTGGCTGGAATGATACTGACAAGAGCCACCTTTACTTCCCATGACATTATTATCTGGTACCCACTTTAGGTTAGATTGACCTGGGAGGCCAGGTCAATTATAAAAGTATTCAAACAAAGCAAATCTGTCTTCTTCTACTGTTCGCCCTTCAAAGGGCAGATGGCAAGGAGTGTTGTGGTTTACAGCAAGGTTGTGATATCTGCAACTTTCAGTCCAGTAAACCATTTCTGCAAATCCCTAATTCATTGCCATTTCTAACATGCTTAAAGTTAAAGTCAAAGTTGAGAGAATCATTGTACCAGGTTTTATTCCACATAACTCTGTTTTTATCCGCAGGAAGCCAGACCCCTACCCAAAGCGCCACACAATGCAAAAATCCCCATACATATGTCAATGATGCCAAGGGAACTCCATTAAAACTGCACTTCTGTACAAATGCATGACTGTCAGCTTTTCCCCCCACTAAAACAGGGGCGCCTGAATCCATACGACATAAGCCCTCAACCTTTAGGTAAGCAGGCAAGCATCTAACCACTGTGCTATGGCAGCATCAATTTGCAGATATAAATAGGTACTGTAAAAAAAATTGACAACAAAAATATTCACCTTGCAAACTTTTTTGGCATGCGCCCCAGACAAGCTTCCTCCAAACACAGTGAAATCCTGAATCATAAACAAAAGGTATAGCTGATTATTTTAGCAAATATTCATAACCTTTAAGATATTTTTTTTTTAAAGTGCTGTCTCCACAATGAAGCTTTTTGATTTATGTATACCATAACCCACACTTTGAATATCTCTGCGACCACAAACACCTGAGCACATTCTGCAGACCTGCCCACTCTACCTACAACTTCGAAAAGACACCTGGCCTCAAAAGCAAAGTGTGCAGAGCAAGCTATGTGGAACTATGAAGGACCTGCTACTGACATGCAAGTTCATATAGGCAACCAACCTGATAGTTTTATCTGAGCACACGAAAGGGAATACAGAGAAGAAGAAGAAAAGTATCTCTGTGGCATGGATGAGGGTCTTCAAGATCCCCATTCCCCCAACTCCCCCTTAACACAAATAAACCCTATATAGAAGGCCAAATCTACCCTCTTCCGGTTGTGACAGCCTTGATCTGAGCACACGAAAGGGAATACAGAGAAGAAGAAGAAAAGTATCTCTGTGGCATGGATGAGGGTCTTCAAGATCCCCATTCCCCCAACTCCCCCTTAACACAAATAAACCCTATATAGAAGGCCAAATCTACCCTCTTCCGGTTGTGACAGCCTTGATCTGAGCACACGAAAGGGAATAAATAGAAGAAGAAGAAAAGTATCTCTGTGGCATGGATGAGGGTCTTCAAGATCCCCATTCCCCCAACTCCCCCCTAACACAAATAAACCCTATATAGAAGGCCAAATCTACCCTCTTCCGGTTGTGACAGCCGAAAATTTCCACGGGTTTATGACCCATTATTTTAACATTTGCGAGGCGAAAGGGTTAACAGCGTATCTGTAGAACTGTGGTGAAACTTTTAATTTATGCACAAAAAAACCTGGACTGTGCCCATTTTTGCAGCATGGCAAGAGATCAATGTATGTACACCAAACCCAAGTTTGCAAACTCTCTTCATTTACACCTGCATCTACAAACACTAAAAGTATAGTGTTGTGGTAAATTTGTGCTTTTCATTTTGACATTTCACAGGATTTTTATAAATGTAAACAACTGGCATTTAAAAAATTGTATTAAAATACCAATCTAAACCAGTGTTCTCCAACCCATCGGCTCTGTAGATAAAGATAAGGGAACTGATAGAGATATATTAATGCAAAAGGCAAGAGGAGCTTTCACAGCACTAGGAAATTTGTGGAGGTGAAAAGAAATTAAAACTAAAAGTGAACTAAACATTTGTAATTCTAATGTCAAATCAGTACTATTGGTATGGAGCGGAAACATAGAGAACAAATAAGGCAATTATTAATAAACTACAAACATTTATTAACTGGTGCCCGTGGGAATTTAATGGTATGACAGCATCACTAATGTAGAGCTGTGGCAGAAAACTAAACAAGTTCCAGTGAACCAAGAGGTGAAGAAAAGATACTGGTGTTGGGTAGGACACAGGTTTGAGAAAACTTAGAACATCTTTGCAGAGGAACACACAGAGGCATTAAAAAAAAACGACCAAAAAACACATGGGGAAGGGAGCTAGAGAGCATAGCTAAGCCGCCTATACTACGCACAATATGTACAGCTCTTTGTGAACACAAGACAACGTGACACCTCTCTAACATAGACTAGGCCGTGTCACAGGTGAGAAAGCAAGCCCAGTTACACTCTATTTGGGCTGGACTTCGTAACAAGTTCCTGTTTTTGTTTCTGTGTTTGGTTAGACGTCAGGCGGACAGCAAAACAACTTCTCCCGTTCTGGTGGGCCATGGGTGTAAAAAGGCTGAGAAACACTGATCTAAACTCCATTTCTTCCAACTGCTTTTTTGCAAGAATTAATCAATGCTAAACAATATAATGGAGTTTATCACAACAGGTGCTGCAGCAATTAAGAAGTATGGTTGAAAATCACCTTGACCTTGTTCCTACCTGAATTACCAAGACTAGACAAACCATGTTGTAAGTGGACACTATTAAAAAAAAAAAGACAATGATGATGACAATTCACCTCTGACTACTCCCAATTCTAGTGGTTCTCAACCCGCAGGTCGCGACCCTTTTGTGGGCTGAATGACCCTTTCAAAGGGGTCGCCAAGACCAATGGAAAACACATATTCACTGAAGTTATGAAGTAGCAACAAAACTAATTGTATGGTTGGAGGTTGTCACAACATGAGGATTTGTATTGAAGGGTCATCACGTTAGGAAGTTTGAGAGCCCCTACCCTATGCTGTAGCCATAACCACAGCATTTTTATCTTCTTTTGTTCTTCATCAACAAGTTAAACATTTCTCTTATCTTCAGCATGTAATAACAGATGATGGCAGAAGTAAAGTAAAGGACCCTTTTCTACACCTATAGGCATATTAGGCATATAGGGCTAGACCTATATTTTACAGACCATCGGCACTTAGTGGGTGCCTTTACTTTCCATGATTTGTACCTGGTACCCACTCAAGGCTGGGTAGACCTGGCAGCCAAATTCATTTTTGAAAAAAGTCAGCTCCCACCAAGACCCAAACCCACAATCTTCTGATCTGCAGGCAAGTGTCAAACCGCTGCACCATGTCGACTCCCAGATGATGGCAGAAGTGAAAGAGAAATCAAAAATAGAAAAGGAATGGGTAAAACTATCTTCAATAAGATGTGAACATTATCAACATCTAGAGAGATAAATAACAAAACTCAGAATTTTCAAATTATAATGTATGCTCAACTCTGTATTTTGGTGCAAAGATTGGACAATGAACAAGCAACTAGAAAATCATATCGAGTTGCAGCAAATGTGGGTATACAGAAGAGCAGGTCATAGGCACAGCAGTCTGGGAGAGTGTACAACCAAGAGGCACAGTGTCTTGGAGATCCACTGTAGCCACCCTTCACTGTGGAGATGACACCTGACTGACTGTTCTTAATCCTCTATTGAAGCTTACAGGTCATAAGTAAACTAAAATATGCAAGTCCCCTCCTTTCATTTACCATCCCCTGTAGATCAAGACATGGCCATAGCACAATATTCATCTGTCTATAATTCTCGTCCCCAATGCCCTTTGGGTTCCAAAGAAAGGGATGGCTAGCTGCATTATTAATTGGTCTTCTCAATGTGCTCTCCTAACCATCAAATGTGCTTTTAACCTCCAATTCTGGAATCACTGTTTCTGACATCAACACACTGGATATTCCCACACATGTTTTGTCTCTTTCCTCGGTAATCAACGAAGAGTCAATATGCTAACAGTACCAGTTTAAACCTGATCAAAGTCTCCCAATGTTTTTCCCCAGTGACGAATATTTTTCAGAATCTCTATTTCTCCCCTGCCTTCCTCCCCCTTTTTTTTCTCCCCATTGATTAGTCTTTCAATTCAATGTAAAGACTGTCTGCTCTATTGCACTGTCCGTTTGATCCCAGACAGCACTCAACACACCCTCTTTATCATAAAGTAGCTTGTAATTACAGAATTAGAGATTCTGCCAAACCATTTAAGTTATTCTCTTCTACATAATAATTGGCTTACAAAAGGAGACCTGGGTTTGAATCACTGATGTGGAAGTTTTGATTTTTTAATGGAAGATTTCTCTATTAGGGGCACAAATTAACATCTAACCTACCCAGTTTCTCACTAGCTATACAGCCCTAAATTCTCAGGCTCAAGACACCCTCTCCTCCCCTTATTCTACAATGCCCTAAAAAAGTGTTACTAAATGCCAGAAATGGTGTGTGTGTTTTTCAGTTCTTCAAAGGGTCTTATTCTTTCGTTAACGTGAAATAAGTTGTCTATATCAGCAATTTTGTCTCTCGTATAAATTTCAACCGTCATTTCTAGTTCTTGAGAGTTTATGTTCCAATGTTGTTCCTTCTGGACAAAAAGTTTACCTTAAAGTGTCAAATCTGGTGCAGTCCTGGAGTACATGTTCTGCTGTCTGGGGCACCTTTCCACAGGTGCACATCGCTGATACGCCTATCTTGAATTTTGTTGCATAGGGTCCAGTTATAGAATGTTTGTAGTTTATTAATTATTTGTGGCTGCCACCTCCTCAAAAGAGGTTGGCTCCAGTGAATATCTGCATCCACAGCTGTCTGGGAATGTTACATGGTATGGCCTCAATTTCTTCCTCAGTGTGACTCTCGTACCACTGTACAAAAGCCACAAGTACATTCTGTGGTTTATTAGTAATTGTATTAGTCATTCTCCTTGCTTCTGAAACATCATATACATTTTTTAACATGTAACTGACCTGGCTGAATACAAACACTGTACGTCCGTTGATAAGTCCACGACCTGTGACAACACTATCACCTGGGTACTGTATACAGAAGAAAAGGGAAAAACCAATAAAATGATGTCCTCAAGAACTATATACATTAACTCTTTCTGTCCTAAACAACACTATGTGTGACTTGATGTTATTCAACATGCTATGTATGTTTTTAAAATTTACATCTTGTCTTTAGTGAGGGACTCTGAAGAACCTTGAAAACATATTTATTTCCTGCAAGTGTTGCTCTAAAACTTGAAGCACAACTAAAAGAGATGATGCATTGTTACAGGTTTTCAAAAACATAGTCTTACGACCCATCAAAGATGCAAACAGCGGTGAAAGGAGAATGAGAAGCAGCAATGAAATTCATAATCTGTTTAAATCACCACAGATCGATGGCTTCATGAGAGCTAATAGATTGAAATGGTTGGGAAAGATGACAGAAAAGTAAAAACTGTATACATGAGGGAGATGAATGGTCGTAGACCACGAGGCAGACCAAGAAGATGATGGAGAGATACTGTTCAGACAGACCTGCTAACACTTGCTGTCACCAGCTGGAAAGAGAAGGCCAACCAGAGAGATGAATGGAGGTGGGTGATATCTGCAGCAATGAACCTCAATGGTTCAGAATGCTAAGGAAGAAGAAGAAGAAGGGTTGTATATCTGGCCCCTCTGGAAGTAGTATACCCATGAGTTTAGTACTGTTGTTCTCAACTCGCAAGGATATTAGCTAGGACCTTGTGGGACTGAAAGAGTTAACAAGTTAGAGCCTTAAGACTTAGGAATATTACTGCACACTTAAGAATTTTAAACCACCCAGCCCGTGCCTAAGAATTTTAATCTTCTTCTTGTTCCTCTTGGTTTGCCCTTGTGTTGTGGTTTAAAGCAAGGTTGTTATATCTGCATCTTTCGGCCCAACTCATCCGATTTCAGCAAGTCTTTAATTAGCTGTGTTTTATGAAGCTTGCTATGGTGCAGTGTTTTGAATTGTTAGTATGCTATCGTTTACAGCAAGGCTGTGATATCTGCATCTTTCGGCCCAGTTCATTGCATTTCAGCAGGTCCTTAATTAGCTGCTTTTAATGAAACGCTTGTTATGGTGTGGTGGGTCTAATCTCCCCACCCCTCACATGGGGACGCCAGAACCCAGGCGAGCAGAACTTCAAACAATTGTATTCGTTAGCAAATTAAAGTTTAGGAACTAACAAAAATACAACTAAGAATTTTATTCAGAAACAAATTGAAGTTTCAACAACTTCAAATGCATACACAAATAAGAACTGTATTCACTAACCCATTAAAATCATTAAAGTCTGCAGAATTAATGTTAGCTACTTAATGGTACCTCATGGGTTCGCTCTCTGGCGAAGCCAAACTTTTTTCAAAAATGACTGACTCCCAGGTCAACCCAGCCTTCAGTGGGTACCGGGTGCAGTCCTGGGAAGTAAAGGTGGCTGCCTGATGCTGACCACATAACCCATCCTGTGCCGATTTGTCTATAACAATATAGGTCTAGCCCTATACGCCTAAAGGCGTGGAAAAGGGACCTTCACTTTATTTTTTTAACTTAATGGTATCAGTGTTCAAAATCTGTTTGATTAAAGATTACAGATCAGTTCTTCTGAGATATTAATATAAAGAAATTAATCAAGAAATGATATCAATGCACTCAGGACATTCCTACACGTGCTCAGTCTCCTTCCTTAGCAGCCAACAAAGAGTTCCCATGCTAATAATACCAGCTGCAATATGACTAAAAGTCTACCTATGTTTCTCCCTCAGTATTGAATATCATCCAGAACATCTGCTTAGCCCCGCTGAATTAGTCTTTCAAGTTGTGGATACTCTGTCTGTTCTTTTTACACTGTCCATTTGATACCAGACATCAATATTCCAGTTACTAATTTCAACACTCTGAAATGCTACAGAAAGATTCTCAGAATATCGTGGACAAAGAAGAGAAGAAATACTGACATCTTGAAAGATCTGTACATCAAGGAAGATTGGCTAATAAACAGCATCCTGTCTCGGAAGCTGAAATATTCTGGCCATATCAAGCTCCACGACGGATTGGAATAAATAATAGCAGAAGGCATGGTACCAGGAAGGAGGTGCCGGGGCTGACCAACACAAAGATGGGCACATGATATAAGAGACTCCTAGAGAATAAAAGTGCATGAGGCGGGAGAGCTGGAAAGAGTTTCTTTCAGGCAGATTGTGATGACAGCGATGTTCTGCAAAGGACCTGCTACATCATCATCATCATCAGGTGCCTTGCCGACTGGCGTGGGCGATCATGCCTCTCCATAATCTGCGATCTCCTGCAGCATGTATCAGTTCATGTGCCGACACACGTCCATGCCATGCAACAAGACTGTCAAGCATCTTCTCTCGTTGTCTTCCTCTATCTCTCCTTCCACATATCTTTCCAGTGGTCGCAACATGTTCTATTTTCCCTCTTCTCATAACATGGCAGAAAAATTATGACTGTCTCCTTCTGATGTCTGTGATAAGTTGTCTTCGGGCTCCCACCTCTTTCAAAACCTCTTGGTTGCTCTTTTTGGCTGTCCAAGGTATTCTAAGCATTCTTCTGTAAAACCACATCTCCGAGGTCTCCAGAAATTGTTTGGCCTGCCTACCGATTGTCCAGGATTCACAGCCATATGTTAAAACTGGATGTATGTAGCCAGCAAGAAATCTCTTTCCAACTCTCAATGACAAGGATATATTGCACAAGATGTTTTTCATTTTATAAAATGCAGTTTTTGCCTGTCCTATTCTATTTCTTATCTCAGTTATGCATCTTCCAACTGATGTTATCCATGTGCCCAGATACTTAAATTTCTGTACTTGTCCTAAAATAACACCATCAACCTTTATTACACACTTAGGAATAATTCATTTCTTTGATACCACCATTACTTCTGTCTTCCCATTATTCAAACTGAGGCCCATTCTTCCACTACTACATGATGATGAATTTCAACACAATAATACAGACAAAAAAACACTTGTAACTGTTAGCACCAACACTAATGAAATACCTTTTGTTTCTCCATGCCAAAGTCAGCACAGTTATGTTCTAAGAACATGTCATACTCGATAAAACTGCCTTCATCTACCAACAACTGTACCCTCTCACGAGCAGTCAGTTTTCCCTGAAAACAATACACATGTAACCATCTATTATAAAGTTTCTCAAACTTCACATATACTAGGTATGATGTTAGAGGATGAGGTGACCTGCTTCTTTTTCATTACGTTTTTTTCATTCTAGAGTAGGGCCATTCAAATAACTTTACTCAGGGGTTGAGTTGAGTTGAGTTAAAAATTCACATCACAGCACTAGCGTGCTCCATCCTCCTCTTCAGCAGCCAGCACAGAGTTGCAATACTGATGGTACCGGTCACAATCTGGTTACATGTCCGTCTTGCCTTTCCTCTGAGTGTAGTGAGCCGGCCAGACTATAATAATCTTCTTTCTCTACTGATTCGGTTGCTTGCCCAAAGAGCCTTGACCACATCTGCCTTGTCATGTATCAATTCACCACCCAGTGGTGCAGATCCGGCCAATCTATCTGTCTGTTCATTACCCACTACGCCAGCATTGCCTGGAGAAAAGATCAAAATATGCTCACTACCCGTGACCTTCCCAGTGAAGCTTGCCACTCTGCTGGAAGCATCCCTGTCTTCACCTTTCTAAGCATGCTTTCAGAGTCTGTTACAATTACAACATGTGTTAACTCAGGGGTCAAAATGGTAAAAATGCGAAATGTCAAAGATCACTAATAAAATACAATTTGCAATGATCTGCTGAGCACTTGCTGGCCCTCTGAGGGGAGTATTTGGTCCATGGACCACCAGCTGAATAGTCCTACCCTTGAGAGACATAAGGTCCAATATGATTGATAGGAAGGCTGTTTGTTAAAGCTTTGGAGTGATAGACAGTCTGGCTACAGTTTGCTGATGTATTCACCCCACATGTGGACCAAAAGTGCATAGTTTCATTCCTAAGCAACTAGGTTAGGTGTATTATAAGACACTGAGCTGCAGATTTCCAATCTGATGCTTTCAACTGTGCCTTAGGTGATATGTGTTGTGAACTACAGTACATTCAGAAAATGGTTGGTAGTCTGTTGCCACAAAACTGATGGTGCCTTACACCAGTAATTCCCAAACTGTGTGCCGTGGCACCTCCAGGGAGAAGCGACCTCTTCACAGGGGCGCCAAGAAATATTTGAAAACACACAAGTTTCATTTTTGTTTATCTCTTACACACTTCTTCTTCACGTTCAGCAGCTGTAAACTCTGGCGGAAAGTTCTGGTTGTTTATCCACTTCTGGACTGCAGTCCTGTTCCAGAACCTGAGTGTTGCATGTGGTTCCTTGCCTCTCCGGCAGATGCACTCTGACTTCGAGGAAAGCTCCCAATTAGTCGACTCTTACAACATGCTTTTGGGTAGGCAGTGAGTCTATTCTTGTTTTCCCGGAACCCTTACGGGGAATCTCTTCCATATGAATAGTCATACTTTTACTTTCTTTGAATGAAAAAAAGGCGGAGCAACAAAGAAAAGTTTGGGAAACACAGCCTTACACAGTAATATGTATGTAATCATTGATTAGTTGTGACCTGCTGCTTTTATCGAGGATAAACTTCAATTCTTAACATCTCTGGTAGATGACTTATTCATTTAATGTGCGGCCAGTACTGCATTTCGTTCAATTCTGACACGGGACAGTGATAGACATTCATTCTGTTTGGTTTTCTTGGCTGGCCTGAAGTGATCTGTTCACATTAAAGCTGGAACTGCAACTAACCACTTCCTCTAGATAAAAGTCTGGAATCAATTTAATTTTTTTCAAACCGAGATCTTTATATACAACAATTGTCTGTCTAAAAACAGGACACTGCATGCTCGACTAGCACATGCATAAAATTAAGTAGGTACAGTCCCCACAGTGCACATATCAGATGGGACCACAAATGACATGAGCACATTCTGCAGGCCTGCCCACTCTATCTAGAACTACGAAGAGTTGACCATGTGCCCGAACCAAGCTAGCCTGCGACGTTTTCCCCACTGCCAAGAGAGGCTCCTGATGTCCTGCCTAACCCTAACCCTACCCCTAACCCTATTATGACAGCAGTGCATCTATTGCCAAGACACAGTAATTACGTCATTTGTTTCGTTCCCTCTTTTCCACTCCGTAATTGCAATGCGGCCAGGGGACTGAACTCCGACTAAGCGGTCGTCGCCGTCCAAGTAGCGGCCGTTATTGCAAGGAGAACCAAGTTTTTTAATGGCAACCATGCTATGCTGGGTTGTAATTTTGTAACTAAAATTAATCATAAAACCTAATTAAAATACCTTAATAAATATAATAATTTATTTGATCATTTTCAATTTAAAATTGTAAATAGCACTTCCCGTCACTAAAATGTGAAATTCTTTGCATAGAATTAACATACATTCTTCACTGATGTACCATTCAGATGGCTTTTAACCTACATCCAATTGTTATGATTTTATACATAAAAACTTAAAATATAAACTTTGACTACTGAAGTACCTCTCCAATATGCTGGGCATATAGGGCTAGATCTATATTTTATAGAAAGATGGTGGGTGATGTCAATATCATGCCGGCTGCCTTTACTTCCCATGACTTTACCTGGTACTAATAATACATAATAAATTAGATTATATAATAACCTTAGCAGAGCAGAAAAATCAATAGAAATCAGAAAGTCAACAATCCACTAAGATTACGTAAAAGTACTATGGGTATTCAGAGTATAGTTTAGTTTATAAGGGCATTATAATCCCACCCATGTCAAGTACTTAATGTGATGCCTAAGAAGAATACTTGGCATTTAGTGGCAGGACAAAATCACAAACACTGAAGTACTGGAAAGAGTAGGTACTACAACAGTCTTTCCATGCTCAGTCTACAGAGGCTCAGGTGGCTGGGTCACACCTGGAGAATGGAAGAGTCCCTAAGGACATCCTTTATGGCGAATTAAAGACAGGAAGAAGGCCGACCTCAACTACGTTATAAAGATGTGTGCAAGCGGGACATAACTGATACAGGTATTGAGGCGGACTCATGGGAACAAAATGCCATGGACCGTGTTATGTGAAAAGGGCATATCAGGAAGGATATGAGACGGAAGGAAGAAATGATAGGAGAAAGGATGAGAGCTGAGCATCTGAAAAGAAACAGATTAAACACACATGTTGTTAATGGTCCTGAAATCCCATGTTATCATTGTGGAAGACTTTTTTTGACACGGACGGGTCTTGCTAGTCACACTCGCCATCGACACGGGCTGAGTCTCATGCCTCCTCCTAGCGCAATATAACACTATCGTGTGGAAAGACTGAAAGGTGCCAATGAATGTCAAATGCTTTAGTAACATGCTAATAAATGCTAACATGACTGGCCACACTGAAGGATGTAAAAAAAACGCTCTTCTAAACAAAATACCACGTCTGCTAGCTAGTGCCAACTACCTTCTTGTGCTGCGTCTCTATACGCTGCAATCCTCCTCCTAACAAGGCTTGTTTTCTGGTCTCATCAATTCGCCGCTTGACATCTAAAGTCTGTTCGATGCTGGCCATGATCACCTTAAAGCGAACGCCAGAGAGCGCCAGGCAACGCTGGAAAACGCCGGGATATCGGCAGATACTCCTGGAGCAACCAATGAGGGTAGCCATTGTTGACAGTTCAAAGGTCACCAGTTCATCACTCACTGTAAAATGCGGATTACATGATTGACCGATTAAACAAAGTTTTGTTTCGGGTCAGAATTTTGTTGTATTTGGTAATTATAGATTTGATTTATTTTCCGTCTTTTTTCCCTTTCTTTCGAATATTGGGGTGACTTGTGTCGAACAAAGGGATGACTGCAATTTTATGTTCGTTAAATACAGGGGTGACTTTCTATGTTATGTCGAATATAGATGACTGCTATGTTATTTTGAATATCGGAGATGACTGCTATGTTATGTCGAATATAGCGTTGGCTACTACTATGTTATGTTTTGTTGAATATAGGGGTGACTTGCTATGTTATCTCAAATATAGATGACTACTATGTTATGTCGAAAATTGGAGATGACTGCTATGTTATGTCGAATATAGCGTTGACTACTACTATGTTATGTTTTGTTGAATAAAGGGGAGACTTGCTATGTTATCTCAAATATAGATGACTACTATGTTATGTCAAAAATTGGATATGACTGCTATGTTATGTTGAATATAGTGTTGACTACAGGTCCTTCTGTATATATAGAGAAGGCAGTGTGTTGACTACTATGTTATGTTCTGTTGAATATAGGGGTGATAGCTATGGTATGGCGAATATAGGAGATGACTGTTATGTTATGTCGAATATAGTGTTGACTACTATGTTATGTTGAATATAGATTTACATAGATATACATACTATGGTATGTCGAATATAGGAGATGACTGTTATGTTATGTCGAATATAGTGTTGACTACTATGTTATGTTCTGTTGAATATAGGGGTGAAAGGTATGTTATATGGAATATAGGAGTGACTGCTACGTTATGTCGAATCTAAGGGACGACTACTATGTTATCTCGAGTAGAGAGGGGACTAATATGTTATCTCAAACACGGGACTGACTGTTATGTTATTATATGTGGAATATAGAGTTTACTACTGTGTTGTTATATTATATCGAACATAGACGGTGACTACCATGTTATGTCGAAATGCGGGTGACTACTATGTA
>CAJHNH020001165.1:55000-97500 GCA_905116865.2 Candidula unifasciata
CGAATGAGGTGGCTGCTACCTCTTCTTCTTCTTCTCCTTCAGCATTCATCCATATACATAAATGCATTGTTCCTGTTTACAACATGGCTCTGCATGACTCCGTATCCCTATCTAGGCTCATGGACATGAGGGTGCAGCCTGGAGATGCAAGAAATTTATATTTCACTAAGGAGACAAGACATTTCATTAATCAACACAGAACAGGCCTCATCAGTCGTTTCCCACCAGGTGAGCTTTTGAGGAGATCAGAGGACCTATAAGTCTGTCTGGAGTGCTGTGATGATAACCCTTGCTAATCGCAACATGGCTGCGATATTTGCATCTTTCAGTCAACACATCTGACTTCTGCAGGCATTTGTTGTCCGGGTTAGCCTTCCCAGCAGGCATAAACTAGAAGCAAGGTGATATGTTTGAAATGCTTGTTATAAATGCTGAAGTGATTATGTACACAAACAAATCATACTTGCAATGTATATATTGCAGTGTCTGTAAAAAAAACAAAAAAAATTGAATGAAAAATCTAGCAAAAAAAAAGTATATTTAAAAAAAAAAACACAACTAATACTAAATGCATACAAGGTCTGTTGACTTTTACAGTGACATTAATGTGCTCAAAGCAAGATGGTTGTAACGTATGGGCATGCTGAGCAGCTGCCAGTGACAAATGGCTTATACTACTCGATGCCTAAAACAGAATTTAACACTATTTTTCAGGTCACCCAACTCAGTCTCCTAAATATTTGAACCCTTTGATCGATAACAAATAATTTATGGTGATTCCATAAAGTGCAGCTGTGTTCTCTCCATCAGTATGACATACCAACTGAGGATCATTTGTATGTCAACAGTTCTGTTTTTCAAGTTCAGGGTTCATGTTATACTGTCCAAGTATTTCTACTGATTAGTATAAACATAGGGCCTATGCTACATTGGGGGAATGAAGGGCAGAAAAAGAAGAATCTTTGCAGTATATAAATACATATATATATTTTTATATATTGTTATATATATGGAACCCATTTGTGAAGCACCATGCATAACTGCATGTATTGAACATGATCATGACATGGTCATGTAAACAGCACTAACAAATGAATAAAATAACACATGCTTATCATCCCATGATACATAGATACTCATCACCATCATCATGTTGCAGGTCCTTTGCAGAAAGTCGCTCTCATCATGTGACTGCCTGAAAGAAACTCAGTCTCTTGCCAGCTCTCCCGCCTCATGCAATTTCATACCTAAGGAGTCACTTATATTTTGTGCCCATCTTCATGTTGGTCAGCCCCTGCCCCTCCTTCCTGGCACCATGCCTTCTGCTATAATGTTTTTCCAATCCGTCGTGGCGCTTGATATGACCAAAATATTTCAGCTTCCAAGACAGGATGCTGTTTATTAGCCAATCTTCCTTGGTGTTCAGATCTTTCAAGATGTCAGTATTTCTCCTCTTCTTTGTCCAAGGCATTCTGAGAACCTTTCTATAGCATTTGAGCTCAAAAGCCCCTATTCTCTTTCTCAAGGACTGGGAGATGGTCCAGTACTAACCAGTGAATAAAATAACCTGTGCTTATCTTCCCATGATGCATAGATACTGTTGATCCAAAATACATCCAACACTGATGCAGCAACACTGTCTGGTGTGTTCTTCCTTTTGGTGGCCAGTCAACATCCGTGGAACCAACACATTTTCAGTATTGCAGTTTTTTTTAAAAACAACCATTTAAACTGTCTTAACTGACACATCCAATTATTTTGCTAACAAACATATGCTTCGACAATGGGTCACCTGTACTGCTGAATCAATTTTAGTGATGTTTTTTTTTTGCTGCAACAATATGCTCTTGAACTGGTGGCCATGGAAGATCTGTTGTGAATTCACGTTCTTCCTAAAAAATGTGTGCCCAGTCTGTCTCTGATGTCTTTGACACATTTATTTATGTACTTTTCCAGTAAATTTCCACTGGTAGATATCCTTCAAATGAAAGAAACTGATTACAGTTCCTTCAACTTCTTTGGATCAACCCCAACAATTTTCTCAATGGTCAGAAACTATGCATCATGGGACAAAAGGCATATGTTCTTTTATTCACTGGTCAGTATCTATGACATGACTATGATATGATCATGTTCTGCAGATGCAATTAGGTAACTTTCATTGTTCTTATTCTTCTTCGATCCTTCTGTCAGAAAACTTATATCAGGAAGCCGGTAGCCTTTATGAAAGCTATCGTGCAATCCATATCCTCTCGTGTACCATACAGTTTTGTCTTCATTTTGTTTTAAAAGGCTAGATTGTGTCCCTGTTGTCAGCATACAGTTGACAGTGTTGGAGCACATGCTCAGCATTTTCGGGTGCCACGCTGCAGGGACACGTCTTTGTGTTTCCTACACCAAAAAATTTGAACAAATGTTGAGGAAGTCTGTTATGCCCAGTCCTTAGTCTGAATATGTTATACATGGGAGTAGTTGTGTAGGCAGAGCTCAGCACACTGCTTTGTAATGTATTTTGAGACAGCCCTGGCTCAAAGTCATTGGCATTAGCATCCAGCATTTATAACAGCAAACTACTTCAGTGCAGACTGCTTAACTCTTTGAGTCCCAGGGGGTTTAGCATCACAGGCCCAATGGGTAGTAAAGATAGACTAAAATCGACACATCATGCGTTCATTGGGCTTCGAGGTAAGACCTATGAATGCATGATGCATTCCCTGGGACTCAAAGAGTTAAGGCAATCTCTGCCTTTGGCAAATTTCTGTTGTGAAGAACAATCTGTTTATCCTCAGCAATTATTCTTGCCTGAACTCTTATCTGGATAGAAGGAATTTCTGATAAGAAGAACCATTTCTTGGGTTCCTGGTGAATTATCCTTATCGGGTCTGTACTGAATGTAGGTAATGTTAGACAAAGTGTCTAGTGGGATTGCTGCAGTCACGATTTCCAATTTATTTCTCAACAGCCACCACCGTAGCTAGTCATAAAGGTCCTCCATAAGTAAAATCTAGATGTTTTCAAGGTCCTTTGGGAGCAATAGAAGAGTGTAGAGATACAAATAAATCACTGCAGTCTGAAGAGAATGGTGCAGTGAGGATCTGACCGACACTCGAAAGTGAAGGAACATGCAGATGGACATTCAATCAGATTACTACAGGTACTGTCATAACAAAACTCTGTGTTGGCTGCTGAAGAGGAGAACTGAGCGCTTATGGGAATATCCCAAGCACTGTAATGTTGGTTCTAAAATCAACTCATTCAAGTTAAAGTATATGCGTGAATAACATGTGATTAACAACATTATTTTGAAGTAAACCATACAACTCATTGAACTAAAAATTAATCTAACTTGGAAAAAAGGTATAGATAACATCAAAAGTATGCATAGAATTCTTTTTTTTTAACTGACTACATTTACTTTTCAACCTATTTATCATTATAGTAAAAATCAAAAGGAAGACACAATGGCTGTAGTAAAATCCCAAGTAAGGCACACAATAAAGTATGTATATAGTCAATGAATCTTGTGACAGAAACATACTCATATAAAACCCATCAACTATCTGCAGCTTGTCGCAGTTGTCCCATTATTTTTGCCAAGTGGTGACAGTGTATCATAGAACCTTCTTCTTCTTCTTGGCTTTCACTGGTTATAAACTTGGAGGAAAGTTCTGATTGTTCATCCATTTCTCAAATTTGGTCCTGTTCCAGAAATTGAGTTTTGCATGCAAATCCTTTCAGAGATCTGGTTTAGCTGTATACATATTGTTGGTTCCTCACCTGTTAGGCAGATGTACTCTGACTTCAAAGGAAACACCCCTAATTAGTCACCTGTTATGACATGCTTGTTGGGGGAGGGGGGAAGAGAAGGTGAGTCTATCCACTCCCAGCCCCAACCTCCCAAATGGAGCCCCAGAACCGACACAAGTATATTACAGAACCAACATTGTATATTTTATCAACATCATCATATTGCTTCTTCCTTTAGTGCTTACTTGATTTCATTCATAAGAATAGCTGTTCAGAGTCAATAATAAATATTTGTTAAAGGGATTTCTTCAGCAGATAATACCTTTTGGTTGTAAAGCATTAGGCTATCATAGCACTTCAGGTTATGAGTTATCTGGTAGGGTGCCATTCTTTATTGGGTTTTCTTTCCAAATTCAAGAAAATACCAGAAATTATCAGGTCTGAAAATTAGATCACAAATGAAGAACTGAGGAGGAAAACAGAATGTGCATCACTGGCGAATGTTAACAAAGTAAGACGATGAAGATGGCTTGGACATGTTTGCAGAATTCCTTGTGACACTCTGGCATAAACAGCTCTCGGGTGGACAGCAGATGGGAAAGGAAATGTTGACGGTCTAAGGAAACCTGGAGAAGGTCAATAAAACGGGAAATGAAGGAATGTAAACTGACATGGGATACCATGGGCAGAAAAGCAGCAGACTGGCAGCAATGGAGATCACTTGTGAATGCCTTATGTGTCAACAGCAACATGAAGAGGACATAGATAGATCAGGTCTGAATAATTATTTTTTTAGGCTGAGTTGACTCTGTTCAGAAAAATCATCCCACCTCTAGGGATTAAACCCAGATCAATTTCTCAGCAAGTGACTTACTTCTTCTTTCTTCTTCGTGTTCACCAGCTGTACACTCTAGCGGAAAGTTCTGGTTGCTCATCCATTACTGAACTGCAGTCCTGCTCCAGGACCTGAGTGTTGCGTGTGCATCAGTTTTACAGATCTCATTCTCTTGAATACAGACTGTTGGTTCCTTGCCTCTTCGGCAGATGCACTCCGACTTCAAAGGAAGCTCCCCAATTAGTCGACTCTTACGAAATGCTTTTGGGGAGGCAGTGGGTCTATTCTCGTTTTCCCCACAATGGGGCCCCGGAACCCACACGGGGGAGTAACTTACTTACTTACTTTGTAGTTCCTCTTCTACCTTGGGGTGTAGAGGTTTGCCAAAGAGATCGCTAGACGTCTCTATCTGCAGTTTTCTTTCTAGCTTTGTTCCATTCCATTCATCTGTCAGTTAGGGACTCAGCAAGTAACTTACTTACTCCTCTTCTACCTTCCGGTGTAGAGGTTTGACAGAGAGATCACCAGATGTTTCTATCTGCACTTTTCTTTCTGGCTTTGTTCCATTTCAGTCATCTGTCAGTTAGGGACTCAGCAAGTAAGCGGATATTAAATAAAATCACATCTGGTACCAATTTTACGGAAACTACCCGGACTCTAGATCTGTACTGGTCAGTATAGATTCTGCCTCATGTAAGGGTTCACTAGTGATCACTTGTCTCAACAGTAAAGTAAGGAGAGAGGATCACCTCCACTGAACAGATTTTATCCCATATAGTTCAGTCTCTCTCCGCAGAATGGCCAGCTGTCTGTGGAGAGTGTCCCACAGAGCATGAATATAGCTCCAGCGACGATACTCAGGGATTTCCTGAACTGAACCGTGCCACCGTGCAAGGAGCTTACCTGTCTCTACCTTTCTCAACATGCTCTGTGAGTCAGTTGCAGCCACGACATGTGAGTGCAGTTGGTTCTCAAGCCAGCATAAGGTTGCAGTGGCCATCTCCACCTGCATTCTCAAACTAGATGTTGTTATATCCTCTGGGTTGGATTAAAAATATGGTGCTAGCACTACATACTCAAAATGCTTCAACATTAATCATTTCCAGACCTGGCATCTTCACAGATCTCGGTCTTTGGTGTTCTGGATCAATTCTACTGATGATATTCCTCCATGCCCCTGTCTTAAGCCGTTCACCATCATTCTCTCTTGGCCTGCCTCTGCCTCTTTTGTCAGTGATCTTTCCAGTCATCATGATATTTTCCAGTGCTCCTTTTCTCATTACATGACAAAAAGAACTTTGTCTCCTTCTCCTTGTTTTATATAATGATCTACTTTCATTTGACATTTCCAGGCAATATTGTTAGTTATTCTGGCAGTCCAGGTTCACTGAATGAAATCTGTGACTCCATATAACAAGACTACATTAAAAAAACACCATAAAAATCATTACATGTCTGATCAAATCATTGAGCCAGTCAGAAAATCCCCCTTCAGCTGACATCAAATATCCATAAACTCATCTTAAAACCCAGCATTTGGATTTCACTTAACCTTGATTACAAATTATATTCAGTATAAATTGTCACCTAATAATTTCTCCATCACAGTGATATTGAACAAAGTTACTTTCATACAGTATTTTTCCTTCCAATATCTGGACCGTAATCAGTTATTCTAATTCCCAAGGTTTCAAAATCCAAATCAAGCATCTCTTCTTCAGTAACATCCGTTCTGTTGCTGTACAACTCCCTCATGGCACTGTTTGTAGCCTCGTCTTCAAACTGTGACTGTCCAAACACTTCATCATAGTAATACTCTTCTCTTCCTTCTTGGGGATCAGTCACATTCTCTATGTCGTCAATGCTGAACCTGTCATCAGACTGACCTTCTGGTTTAGGTCTAGTGTCATTTTCCATCACCTCATGTTCTTCCAGGACATGCCGACTGCTGGATGATGAGCGCCTTGACCGTGTCATGGGTTGGAAGCAGGGCCACTTGTTGAGTTTTCTGCAAACAAACATGGTATTGGGCATAATGAGAAAGTCTGAATTAGTGACGATTTAAAAAAAAATTTTTTTAATTAAAGTTAGTTACCTACCTAACAAAACAACAAGAGAAAGGATTACAAATACTACCAGAGATAAAGCTGGAATAAGACTGTCTAAATTATGTTGACAAAGAATGAACTGGTTTGACCATCTAATGAGAATGCAGCCAAACCAAATTGCATATGAAACTTTTTACAGCAGAGCATCTAGGAGGAAGGCAAGGGAAAGACCAAGAAAGAGATGGATAAATGGTGTAGCTGAAACCTGTTTAAAAAATATTATCAAATCCATCATCCAAGCCACCCAAGCAGCCAAGACAAATACAGAAAAACCATGATACCGAGACAACAATAGATGAAAGAATAAGAAGTCTATCCTTTTACAAGACACCAGGATTTCCAGTTTAGAAATGGCGCTGCCAAGAGGTTTTTCCAGCAACATGATTTTTTTTTTTTTAAATTTACATTTCATCAGTTTTTTTTTAAAAATAACAAATTCATTTGTGTTTAATATTTTGTTATTCGTAGAAACTAAGTATTCTGTGGTTTAGGTGTGTTATAATGAAATTGTTTCTGACAAACAGCTGTGGTGGCTGTGTGTCCTAATATCCACGCTCCCATTATAAATATGGGAGTCCACGAGCAAAATAAGGTGCTAAAGTCGGAGGCGCACCACAGCAATCAGGATGCCACGCAATAGGGAATATATATCTGTTAACAAGTATGATTCTCATCATGTGACCCACTCACGTATACGTGAGACATCTTACCTGCCTACGTCTAGTAGAAATAGACCAGTTACAAATACTGGACGTCACTCTCAAATGCCTTGTAGAAGCAGAAAAGCATAAAGTACAGCTAGTATTAAAAAAATGCACTGCAACATGGAAGGAGTAAATACTAAGAAATTAGAACTAGAAAACACCTTTAACGAGAATTCAGAGAAACAGCAAGAGGTTTAAGAGAATCAGCAGCACATAAGACACATGATATAATTTCTAAGGCATTGGTGGTGACACTTACGTCTAGCAAGCTAGAGTTAGCAATATCAAAGCTGAGAATGGGAAAGTAACCTGGAATTGAAAAGAATAACCAACGAAATGATCAGGAACCTTGGAACAAGTTAGTTGTGTATCCTTTACAGGACGTTTCAGAACCAACCCCAGCATTTTTTGGCTGTTGTGGTTTTCCTACGTCAAGTTTACATCCAGTAGTTTGCCATTGCTTTCTGGACTGTCGACTTCTCAATACCACTGTCGAAACCAATGCAAGGCGCAAGGCCCCGCAGCTGGAATCGAACCCGGCACCCTGACATTACAGACAAAACATAAAAAGCTGAAGTAGATCTTTAATCATTGTTGGATCAGTGGCAAAGTTCCCCAGATATGGAGAGAAGCAGTCACGATATCTCTCCTTAAATCCAGGAAAGAACAGTTCTGATGTCTCCAGCTATAGACCAATCAGCCTTACCAGCTGTCTCTGTAAAACAGTGGAACGCATTGTCAACCTTAGACTCCAGTGGTACTTGGAAATTAAAACATCTTCATGTGGCAGCAGGCAGGCATTAGACAGTGCTACTCCACATAAAATTAGAGAACTTATTGTTTTACAAGAAATTGAGGGTGCCTTCCAGGAACATAAGCTGGTGCAAGGGATGCGGATAGATCTGAAGAAAGCCTTTGACAAGGTCTGGAAAGGATTTCTCATGAAGAAACTGAGAAACTTCAAAGTGAATGGGAATATGTACAGATGGATGAAATCATATTTGTATAACAGAACAGCCTGAGTACAAATAGACAGACTCAAGAACAAGAAAGTTTTGCTGCGCCATGTCAGCAAGGAGGTGTCCAGTCCACCATGTTCTTTCAAATCTATATCAATGACCTAGTTTCTGAACTAACCCATGGAATTAAGGTTGCAGTTTATGCTGATGACTTGGTAATGAGGTGTACAAATGAATATGCAACAGTGGCCACTAGACTGGTATAAAGAGCCATAGATGCAATAGCTGCATGGGCTGATAATGGCACATTAGCATAAATATAAGCAAATGTAGCAGCACCCCCTTCAACCTCTCTCCGAAACAAAAAATCCAGCATCATCCACATAAACTGAGTACCTCGAAGAGAGGATAAGGAGCCCACATACCTGGGAGTCAGGTATGACGATAGGTTAACATGGAGAAAACACATCAACAAGGCAGCAACAAAAGCCAGAAGGAGGGTGGCAATCCTGAGAAAACTAAGTGGAACCACGTAGTGTAATAGTGGGAAAATACTTAGGAAATTTTACCAACAAAGTGTTCGACCACACCTTGAATATGAATCGACAGCATGGAGTTCAGCATCAAAGACCAGACTACAAGAATTAGACAAAGTGCAAAATCAAGCACTCAGAGTTACAACAGGCAGTATGAAATATGCTTAAAAAATCCTAGCTGGATTTATCAGGCAAGAATGGATTGAAACACCAAGCACTTCACAAAATCTGCCCTAACCTTCATCTTTGTGCAAGGTCATGCTGGTGTTCAAGGAAACGAGCGTGCAGACTATCTTGCTGACACTGCAGTTGCTATGGCTGGCTCCAGTACTGGACAGAAGTGATGTTATCAATGCCATGCGCTGCACTTACCGTACCGAGGAGCAAGCCAAAGGACATGACTGCATATCCCTGTTTAGACTAATGGACATGGGGGTGCAGCCTGTAGCTGCAAGAAATGAACATTTCACTAACAAGATGTTTCATTAACCAACACAGAACAGGCGTCATCAGTCGTTTTACACTTGTGGAGCTTTTGAGGAGATCGGAGCACCTATGGATCTGTCCGGAGTGCTGTGATGATAATCCTTTCTAAACACAGGCAGTATGAAATTAACACCAAAAGCTGTGATGAAAAAAACGGGGATGACCGAAGCACCGAGTGAATGCAGAGACACCAAGATGCTAATACAAGCAGACATGTTTCTTAGCCTGTCTAGTCACCCTATGAATGAAAGATTAAAAAATCTAGCTATGGGGTGACTAAAAAGAAGCAGTTTCATCCACAGGCCAAACGATTCTGCAGAAAAACGCTGATCTGCCTGCAACTGAGAGCCTCTTAAATGCTGTTCCAGAATGGACCCCTGGAGAGAGGAGTATACGCTTCAGTCTACCTGATGATGAATACCTGCAGAATCTTTGGGTAAGTGTTTACACAGTTAGATCAGCACAAAATACAACCAGAAACAGAGGAGCAGGAGTTTACACTGAGCACCCTCATAATACCAGACTTACAGCCAAAATACCAACAGAAAAGCATTGACACAACTATGATGCATAAATTCAAGCCATGCAGACAGATAGGTATGCAGACAGATAGGCATGCAGACAGATAGGCATGCAGACAGATAGGCATGCAGATAGTTAGACAGACAGATAGACATGCAGACAGATAGGCATGCAGACAAATAGTTAGGCAGATAGACAGGCATGCAGACAGATAGTTAGGCAGATAGATAGGCATGCAGGCAGAAAGTTAGGCAAATAGATAGGCATGCAGATAGTTAGACAGACAGATAGACATGCAGACAGATAGGCATGCAGACAAATAGTTAGGCAGATAGACAGGCATGCAGACAGATAGTTAGGCAGATAGATAGGCATGCAGACAGATAATAAGGCAGACAGATAGACATGTAGACAGATATATAGGCAGGCGGAAAGTTAGGCAGACAGACAGGCAATTACTGAGGGAGAGAGATAGGCAGGCAGACAGACAGACAGGTGGGCAATAAGATAATCACTCAGGTAGGCAGGCAAAGAGTTTATGGCTCAGGCAAACCGAAATAACCATTGTAAAACCCAGACTTGACCTTACCCCCTTCTCTTCAGACAGCACAAGAGCAAGCCGAAGAGCAGTGTTACAACAGCAAGGATGGCAACGACTCCTATGGCTGTTGCCACGTCATGACCTGTGTTAGAAGACAAATGTAGAATTAAGTAAGAATCGACATTACAGCACTCGGGACAATCCCATAAGCATTTACTTCCCATCTTCACCAGCAAGTGCAGAGTTCCAGCTGCGATGGCACCAGTAAGAGTCTGATTGCATCTCCTTTTCGCCTTTCCCCTGAGCGTTGAACATCAGCCAGATCCCCTGATCATTCACCCTACACCGTTCTCCGGTGCTTTATTTATATCCTACCCCGGATGACGTCACAGGACAGTCCAACATTTTAGAGGGTGGTAAGACTGGGTTTCATGGCTTTCTGAAGCTTTTAACTGACCCAAAACATATAGAAACGGCCCTAACCCCAACCCACCTACGTCCCATGACAGAGTGCAGCCTAGGTCCCACGACTGCATGCAGCGTCTCTACCACCTCCTGAAATATAAGACTGTCCCGTGACCTGTGGATTTCTCCTGTTTTTGGGTAAGATCTCCATAAAGCACCCAATTCTCCTCTGACCATGATGATCTGCACTGTTCGCTCACTCCCAATGGACCCTTACAACAACTAGCTTGTAAAATGCACCCATTCACTGTTTTTAGACAATAGTGACTGAGTTAATATCTCCAAGTATAAGAGTGAGACCATCTTTATTGCATAGGATTTCATCCAAACATCTAAGACCTAAAGCAGGTGGCGACGAACCACCAGATATGGGGAGAGCTATGACCTCTGCCCTATGCACCGCCCTAGGCTCAAGAGGAAAGGCTAATAAGGTTTCATTCCATCTGGCTGGATTTCAATGTGGTGAACAGCTTGCAACCAGCCACTAGCGTGTCAGATGTTTAAAAAACAAACAATAGCCGCACTTTGCTATCTCCAACAAGGATTCCTAGGATACTCTGCAAAACTGCTATCAGAAGCGAACATGTTTCCCAAATGACCACCTGAGCGTCAGGAAGTGGAGTAGGCGGCCTGACCATTCAGTCATGACCACCCTCTCCGCGTTCAGCTGTTGAAAACTCCGGCGGAAAGTTCTGGTCATTCGTTCACTTCAAGACTTTAGTCTTGTTCCAGAACTTGAGTTTTGCGTGCACATATCTAGCTTATTTGTATACAGACTGTTGCTTTCTTGCCTCTCAGTCACACACAAACAAACAAAAATCAGTACAGTTTCCCTCTTTTTTTTCTTCTTCTTCTTCTTGTGTTCACCGGCTGTAAACTCCAGAATAAGTTCTGGTTGTTCGTAACCTTCTGGACTCTTATCCTGTCCGAGAACCTGAGTGTTTGGTGCACATCCGTTTTACAGAAGACCAAACACCTTTTTACTTCAACACTTTCTACCAAAGAGTGTACGTACTTTAGACCCACTGTATCTGGGTCTCAGTGCATTAGTTTCAGAAATATGAACAAGATGAAGTAGCCACTGCATCAGACACAATGAATGTTTCGGAAGAGCTGGACAGTAGTTACACGGGGTGGGTTATATAAAGACCAGAAGTGGGCAACCCACCCCCTTCCACCCCCCCCCCTTTGTTTTCGGTCCATGGGCCAACTTTATAAATACCAACCTCTTGTGGGATACTGCATTTTTGTTTCTATCTATAAACATGCCGCCAAGAGAAAAAGACAGGTCGTCGCTTTAAATCAGATTATCAAAATCCGCCGACAGACACTTTCTCCTACTAATGTTTTAGTTTGCCCGCAACACGTGTTTCACTCGCAGGATCAAGGATTTGGCGACACTTTTTGCAAACAAAAAAAAAATTCATTGTTACATGTTTTTTTGCTAAATGGAGAGATTATATAGTAATTTTACACCAGCCTCGTGGGCCAGTATAAATTTCTCGGCGGGCCAGAAATGGCCAAATCCACAGCTTTAGAGAGCGTTGATCCTGCACATTCTTCCCTCTGGCACTCCGCAATTTTAACTTCCTGGTTGTCTTTACTGTTTTGTCAGCCATATTTCCCACCCGCATTTTCTGACCAACACTGTTCGCTTTTACTATTTCTGAGTCCGAAGAAGCTCAGCACAGTGCACATGCTCTGTAGCGCCGGCGGAGATCCTGAAATACTTTAGGTAAATTTTTTAATTTCGCCGTTAGGCTACTCTTTTCGGAGAGTCGCCGTTGCCGAGCGGCTAGACGCTCGCCGCGGATTGGAAGGTCGTGGGTTCGCTCCCTAGCGGAGCCGGACTTTTTTTTTAAAAATGACCTTGGCTCCAAGGTCGACCCTGCCTTCAGTTTGTACCGGGTGCAGTTCCTGGAAAGTAAAGGCGTCCGGCGGTATATTGACCACATCACCCATCTTGTGCCGATTGGTCTATAAAAATATAGGTCTAGCCCTATACGCCTAAAGGCGTGGAAAAGGGTCCTTTAGTTTGCTATTCTTTTCGATTTCCAATTGCCATGGGATTTTATACGCGCACACAGGCGTCCGATCTCACTACCAAGAAACCAGGGGGGGGGGGGGGGGGGGGCCTGACACCATGCATTGAGACCATGATGCCCCCCTTACTTCTATTTAAATGGTGCCGCCTTAGAATAGTGTCCATGTATACAGCTGAACATGCCGAAATAGAGTCTTGACTGTTTTTATTTAAACCTTTCTAGGCACGATTTCGGATCTAGTAAGCAACATGTATATGAAGAATCCCCGTGGGGGTTCCAGGACCCCGTTGTGGGGGAAGGCAAAAACAGACTCACAGCCTTCTCCAAAATTCATATCGAAAGACTTTCTTCGAAGTCGGAGTACATCTATCTGACAGGCAAGGAACAGAAGTCTGCATACAAAGAAGTCATATCTGTGAAACGGATGTGCACGCAAAACTCAACTTCTGGAAGAAGACTAAAGTCCAGGGGTGGATAAATAATAAGAACTTTCTGTCGCAGTCTACAACCGGTGAACGCAGAGAAGAAGGAGAACACGAGTCGTACTCACCCCCATTGGCATGCGCTGAAGTGGTCTGATACGGCTGGGAAGAGTTAGTTGAAGTCTCGTTTGATGGCGTTGATAGCAACGTGTAGACACTTGCAGTTGAGCTGTCTAATGGTGCTGACGTTGCTGTATTTGTTTCACCAGTGGCAGTAGACGAAATGTTCGGTTCCTGACTGCTGGGGGAATTACTGTGTTCGTCAACGTCTCTAGTTTCAATGTGCAAAACCCGTGTCTCTGTTTCGAACTGCAAAGGATATGCCATATTTCTGTGTTCACTAGCTACTTGCAGAAGTCACTGCTGAACTGAGTGGCGCAGGTTTCAGGTGACAAACCATTTACTGGCTCATCTGAGATGCTCAGTTTGTTATACCCGGTCTTTGTAGTATGTTAGAAGAGAGGCTGTGGGAAAAATTTAAATGTTTAATATTGAATACAAATAATCGCAAAATAGCCAATTAATCCTTCAAGTCTTAGTTCTGTCTAAAATGTTGTTATTGAAACTAACAAATGTGAGGTCTAGAGAAATAACGAACTTATTGAGAAAAAAACTGTTAAAATAAGTTCGGATAAATACAGTGGGTAAACGTAACAATTAGTTAGGACACACAGAATTAGGGAAAGTATCTCATGTATAGAATTACAAAAACATTCACGGCGAGCTGCTTAACACAGAAATATTTTAATGCGAAAATTGTCAAATGTTATGTAAACTCAACCCTGCAGTATGGTGTAGAAACTGGGATAGTGAACAAGCAACTGGAAAGCCGAATAGCGCTTTTGGAAATGTGGATTTATTGTCTGTTAGTTGGCATCTTTTCGTGTTCCCAAATGCGCTTAGCTGTCCTAAACCTTTGGCACACTTTGGGATGTAAGGTTGGGAACATGCTGATCAAATGTAGCGCTAACTAAGAACAGGTACTGACTTCTGTTATACGGTAGTTCAGTCATATCTGACCTTTACCATGGAAACAAAATTGGTCAAATACAGCAGAATGTTGAATTAAGAATCGACATCACGGCACTCTGGAAATCCTCATAAGCGCTCCACCTCATCTTCAGCAGCAAGCAAAGTGTTCCAATTCCGATGGCACCAGTAATTGTCTGATTGTATATCTTGTCTCGCCCTTCACTTGAATGTTGAGCGTCAGCAAGATCGCCTGGTAACTCCTCGCAGCGCCATTCTCCTTAGACCGTAAAGATCTATTTGGGCGTCCGCACTGTTCACTTGCTCCTACAAGGCCCTCACAATATTAGCTTGGATCAAATACAGTATAAAGATTCTAAAGAGTCCACAAATTAAATTAAAGTTTCTGAAATAAAATAAAAAAAAAAAAAACAAAAAAAAAAAAAAAAAACAGGCAAGTGACATATTCTGCAACATTAAAAGACATAAGCAAGATTAAAGGATAATTTGCCACGCCTTCACGCATGTGAGGCATATTGGGATAGAACTATATTATATAGACCAATCGGCACTAGGCTGGTAATGTAATCAACACCACGCTGACCGTCTTTACTCCTGGTGGGAGCCAAGGTTATTTTTGACGTAGGTCTGGATTCGAACCCACAACCTTCTAATCCGCAGACGGGCGACTAGCCGCTACACCAGAGAGGCTCTTACCAACATAACACTCTTAAAAATACCAAAGTAAAAAAAAAAAAAAACAAAGGCAAGAGAACACGATGTAGACAGCGATACATATGGTAGGACATCATCAAGAGGGGTCAAATGTTAATCGGCCTCAGGTTGGAATCCCGAGCAAGGCGGATTGTTTACAAAATTGACATTGTCTTCCAGGTTGACCCAGCCAAAAATAGGTACACTGAAATGTCATGGGAAGAAAAGACAACCAGCGTTACAATTACCACCTCATCCACCGAGCTGCGATCAGGCATATGGGAACAGCACCCCATATTGTTTACAGACAAAATGGCGCTAGGTGGGTTATGTGGTCAGCATTACGCCGTAACCGATCCTGTGCCAGCGGAAATCACATAAAATGTCCTTTACTGTCCCATTTGAAAACTAGTGAAAGACCTGTCAACCCCAGCAAAATCTTGAAGCTGGCACACGCAAGGTAAATGCAGATGTCGAAGTCAGATGTGCTAGCACTATCATTCTCCCATTCAAAACTGCAGCTTCCTGATGATGCCAGCAGTCAGTTAGAAAAGCTGGCATTGTACACGCAAAACTGCATAAGTATAGGCCATTTGGAACGTAATTAACCGGCGGCCATTTTTAGTTCAGTTCACAACACAAAGCCGTCGCGGACACACATACACAGATCACACACAAATACACCACCTGAAATCCACAGCTCACAGTGTCGCACCAAGCACTCAGCTCCGTAGCTGGGGAGAGAATAGTTGGACTGCCAGTTCAGAAATATTAAATTTGCAAATCAGCAAACCCTGACTAGAAATAAATATTATTTTAGAGCGTCAGCGGTAAGAGGGCGATCTGCCATATTGGACAAGAAGTCTGCAACTGATCTACATAAATACGAGTCTAGCATCATATGCCCACTGAGCCATTCATTTACAATGGGTGTCATTTGCTTTACTTTGTACGCCTAATAATAAATAACATGTGTCCATAATCTCTCTCTGACTGTAGGCAATCAATAAAACGTGTACTTATTCACTGCTTCGTCTAGGCCATTAACTGTCGAAGTAATACATTAACTATTTTAGTATCTTCTTCTTCTTCTTCTTCCTCCTCCTCCTCGTCCTCTTCTTCTTCTTCTTCTTCTTCTTCTTCTTCTTCTTCTTCTTCTTCTTCTTCTTCTTCTCTTCTTCTTCCTCCTCCTCCTCCTCCTCTTCTTCTTCTTCTTCTTCTTCTTCTTCTTCTTCTTCTTCTTCTTCTTCTTCTTCTTCTTCTTCTTCTTCTTCTTCTTCTTCTTCTTCTTCTTCTTCTTCTTCTTCTTCTTCTTCTTTTTCTTCTTCTTCACTTCCTCTTTTACCGCTGTGGGTGTCGAGGGAAATATAAGGTTCTGTCTCTAGCTTTTCTGGCCGCCTCGACCATAGGCACATCGTGCTGTTATAGAGTTTCTCTGATGTTATCCTTCTATTTTGTTCTTGGTCTACCTCGTGCTCTACGTCCTTCTCTTTCCATGTATGCTTTGTATGGTATGGTGTCACAAGGCATTCTCTCTAAGTGGCAAAACCATTTCACCTGCTGTCTTCGTATGTAATTTAGAATTGGTTCTGTGTCGACTTTTTCTCTTATGATCTCATTCCTGATCTTATCTCTTATGGTCACTCCTACAGTCCTTCTCAGACATCTCATCTCCATGATGGTTACTAATTTTCTTTTATGGTTTGTTGTGAGTGACCATGTCTGGCACTGGTAGCACAGAGTTGGAATAAATATGCTTTGAATAAGATGTCTCTTTGTGCTGATTGGGATTGTCTTATGCTGTAAGAGGGGGGCTAGCTGTCCCAATACTTGGTTTGCTTTACTGCATCTAATGTTAATTTCTTTATCTAATTTCCCATCTTCGGTAAATGTAGTTCCCAGATATTTAAACTCAGATGCTTCGTACCTTCGCTGGCTGTAAAGCTTCCAGCGATGTTTTGTAGGTAGCCACAGTTGCTGCTGATGTTGGGTGTGAGGCAGTGGTTAATGTAAGCTTATGGCGCTGTAAGGCGTTTAGTTTAGTTTAGTTTAGTTCGCTGGGTTATCATTATTGCACTCCGGACATGTCCTCCCCTCAGTAGGAAACCCAGCGCCCGGTGGCTAATAGTACCAGTTTTATGTGGATTAACAAGTCCTCTGGTGAGCGTCTCGTTTTGTGGCTATGCCGATCTTAACTCCAAAGTCTATAATTCTGGTGAGTGATGTGGATTCACTGCCCTCAAAGTCCTCTAGCTTTCTCATTTCTCGGAGGGCATTAATAATATATTTTGTTTGCCACATGCTTCGTTAATATGCATTTCTGTAACGTACGGCGCCATTTCAATGGATTGAAATGAATTCTGTCCGTATTCCATAGTTCTGGATTTTAAGCTGTACGATAGGTATGGCCAATAATACACCTTTTTTGGGAGGTGCCTAGTTGACCATGTTCTTAAGGCGCTTGTTTCCATAGCGAGGCGCAAACGCCGTCTGGGGGTGACAGGTTCGATTTCCGGCAAGGTAACTATAACTTTCGATTTTTATGTTGTCTATTGTGTTCTTCTATCTTTTTTCCTTTTTTTCTATGAGTGCCGATCAAAACATTTTCTGTTATTTTATTAATAACATCAGCATGATCTATAGGTTGACCGTCGGTAGTGACAGCGAATCCAGCCAACCTTTAACTCTTTCATTTCCATCGACGCCTGTATGTCCCGGCACGAAAATAAAGGTTAGTTTACGCACAGTAAACTTCTGCAATGATTCAAGCTATTGCCTTCTCACTAAACCTGCATCAACCTCCGGATCATACCCATTAAATCACTGAGTACATATGCATGGGTATAATTTAGTGTTTTGAGCCACGCGAACACTTGCATTAATGCCATCACCTCCATCGTCATGCTGCTGGTTGTCACAGAGGAGGCGCCGTTGGCTTCATTGACTGTTCTGCCCGTTGAGCGAGCTGTGAACGCCCATACACTTCTTTGTTGGCGTATAACGGATTCGTAAGTGTTGACCAGTAGTACATCTGTCTCGTCTAGATTTACACTGAAGAGAGCGTTTACTTCTGCATTGACAGCAGCAGGATTCTGTTTCCTGCATCGCCAGGTGAGTGTGGCAGTACAGGAAAATGTACAAATAAACGCATGAGGCACGAGTATCCAGTCTGCTCCATGGGTGATGTCGGTTAGGCTGCATATTTTCTTGATAACATCTACTGCCCGACATAGCCAAGATGTTTCCCTCTTCAGTTTGCGTTTCTTATTGTCAGATATTTTAAGGTATGACCATGCCCTCCAGATCCTGATCCTTTGGTTCATAGTCGGAAAGTCAAGTAGATATCTCACCACTGCACAGGAAGTATCCCTTGTACATACCAAAATAATGCGCATGCCTTTATTTTTCACCCTTTTAAAGTCGTTCAGTCTAAGTAGCACTGACGGTGAGGATGCTAGAGCATATTTAACGGGGGAAAAGGACCAGCCCGTAGAACAGAAGTATTAGTATTTGCTAGATATTGGAAGCAGCCATAACCCCCCCCCCCCCCCCCCCCCCACTGCAGATAGACCTTGGCGTGGTTTCGTTGTCACATGGCCAACATGTTCCCTGAATGACAAATTGTACTTCAGTTATAAAGGATTCATTTATTTGCTTCATTTATGTTAATTGTTACTGAGGTATGCACCTGACCAGATACAGCTAAATATGCCAGGCAATAAATTGTGCAATCTATTGTTTGTGTCTTCTTTGTTCATATTTCGCAAATGTTAAGAAGACACTTGGATCTTTCGAATTAAATCTTACAGAACGATTCTCTAGATGTCATGGCTTACAAGAAAAGGAAACATACTGAAATTTCTCAGGAGCTGAACACTGACAGGAGACTGACTGGCTTATAGACCGTATCGTTCCTTCAACACGCAGAGGCCTTGAGGTTCACTGCTGCAGACGGCAACTGCCTCCATTCACTTTCCGTGATCGGCGCTCTCTTTTTAGTTGATGAGACTCCCAGTGGTTGTAGATCTATCTGGCTGCATATTATCACTCCAGGGTCTTCTTGGTCTGCCTCGTGGTCTACGGCCATTCAACTTCATCATGTACACAGTTTTTGCTTTCCTGCCCTCTGCCATGCTCTCTCTATATATACATGATATGGTCAATATGAAGGATAGGGGCGTTAACCGTTTTTGTCCTGGCACGTTTTTGCTTCTGATGATAGCTAACCATTGCATTGTCCTCCATATGTTGACTGAGAGGATTTGGTTTCGTTTGCCAGCAAATGTGTTGAGTGCATGCCGCGACACTGTGAACTACAGATTTCATTTGGACTGTTTTTTGGCTGTGCCCAACATGGTTTTTGTTGTGACCCGTAGATTAAGAAATCGGCGACTGACCTATTACCACAGAAATGGTGGTGCCTTATTTTATTATCCGCGTGTGCAAATACTGATCTGTTGTAACTACTGTTTCCATCCATGATAAACTGCATTTCTATCGTTGGACTGTTTGTGCTGGCACTTCTGACGACTGCAATAAATATTTAATGCGTGTGTAGGCTACTGGGTTTGCTAAGACTGCAGTCTGTGTCCACTTTTCCACAAGAGATAGCGATAGACACTGTATAGTTATCGTTGGCACAGGGATGGAACAACCAGGGCGTGTACTCAGTGCTGCATTAGGGGATAAGCAAACTGAGCTAAGTTTTGGGTCTCACAATATGCAGGAACCAGGAACCTCAACAAATTATCCTTTTTTTTTTTATTTTTACAAAAGCAGTTTTTTAAAGAGAGGATTGTCGCCGTTTATGGCTTAGGAGTTTCCAAAGCGCTTCATAATGCCGGGGTGCAAGGTTCGATCTCAGCTGCGAGCCTTGCGCCTTGTGTTGGTTTCGACAGTGGCACCGAGAAGCTTACCGTCTAGAAAGCAATGGCAAACTACTGGACATAAACTTGCCTAGAAAAATCACAACATCGAAAATGCTGGGGTTGGTTTTGCAATGCCCTATAAAGGATACGCAACTATTTTAACTTTTAATAAGATTATAAGAGATATTTCGGTTCTTTCGTAATATCCTATTCCAGATGACGTCACATAGTCCAACATTTTAGAGGGTGGCAAGCCACGGTTTCCCGGCTTTTCGATGCTT
Organism: Candidula unifasciata; assembly: GCA_905116865.2. Taxonomy (NCBI): domain Eukaryota; kingdom Metazoa; phylum Mollusca; class Gastropoda; order Stylommatophora; family Geomitridae; genus Candidula; species Candidula unifasciata. The sequence goes on from CAJHNH020001165.1 coordinate 75,263, forward strand.
TTAACGATCCCAATACTTCTAGAACTGGCGGTAACCCCAACCCACCAACATCCAACGACAGAGTGCAGCCTAGGTCACACGACTGCATGCAACCTATCTACCACCCCCTGAAATATTGGAATGTCCCGTGACCTGTGGATTTCCCCTGGTTGGGGTAGGATATTAAGAAAGCACCCATATTTCCTGTGATTCTGCAAGCACATCTTTTATTTTTCTTTTACTTACAATGAAATTGGCAATATATGTGCATCATGCATATTTTAAAAGGCGAATATGTGAGTGTTTTAAAGTTTTATTAGAATAACTGGTAGCTTCAGGACATCACCCTCATCGAAAGTTCACTCAAAATAGAGGTAACTGGGTTACCATAATACGTATCTCAAGATCAAAACGGGACACTCAAGCAATTGAGATTGACACCACTCCTTTTTTTTTTCTTTTAGGTCACCCGGATAAAAGGGTTACTTAATGGCTCAACAACGGATTAAAACCCGAAGTATATCGCCAATACATAAGCGAAGCAATATGCTCTTTAAATGCAAGTGAGAAAATAAAATGTATATGCTACAATGAAACTTCCTATTAACATACAGTGGAACCTCGTTTAACGAGCATAATTCGTTCCAGAATCATACTCGTTAAGCGAAACAATTTTTCTCATATAAATTAATGTAAAATACGATAATTCGTTCCATGTTGAAAAAAAAAAAAAAAAAAATACTATGTATAACGTTTATTCAAATAAAATTATCTACATATAGTTAAGGAGAATGAATCAACATTATCTTTTCTTCAAAGGCGCAACGAACCTACCTGGAATGCGAATTCGGTTTGAAAAACAAAAGTCGAAAAAATTATTATACATAGCTAATTATTTTTTTTTTAGAAAGATGTCCAGAGACATTTGTTTTTGCCACGGCTTCAAAATTTGGCGAAAATGCGACACAGCATTATCATGAAATAAATTTGCAGCGCGTACAGTCGCTTCCTTATTAAGATGATGCTTCTCGATGTAAGATGCAACAGTTTGCCATGCTTTCAACATTTCTCCTATTTCGCCAGAAGATTGATGTTTTTCTGTCACCTCCTCCTCCACTGACAAACTTTCGCCCAAAACTTCTTGCTGTGAAACACAATGCAACTCCATAAGCTCTTAAGTGGTCAGCTCTTGGCTGTGCTCTTCCACAAGCTCTTCGATATCACTGTTATCCAATTACAATGCCATGATAGTGCCTAAAGACACAATCTCGTTGACTACAGGTTCCACAGGTACTGTCTCAAACCACTCAGTCACATTCAACAACGCTCTCCGGCCAAAGAAGCTTTACGTTTACATCGTTGCTGCTTCCAAGCAGAAGGTAACACACCATCTTGAGGCAGCAACGATGTAAACGTTATTTTTCCAAAAACTCTTTGAGAGTGAGGTTGGTCCCTTCAGTCACCTGAAAACAATTTTGGAAGAGTGCTTTTGTGTAGAGCTTCTTAAAGTTAGAAATAACTTGCTGGTCCATGGGCTGGAGTAACGGAGTGGTGTCGGGAGGCAGACACTGGATCTTGATGACCTTAAATTTTTCAGGGAGATCATCTTGTAGGCCTGGAGAATTCATGTACACATATCAAAATAAAACACAAGTTTGAGAAACTGTGTGATCACAAGCGACACTACAATGCTACTGGAACGAGTGCTAAACACAGACTGGTGTAACATGCGCACAATCCGGGACTCCTCCTCTCCTCGCCACTCGTTAAGCGAAACGTCGCTCGTTAAGCAAGTCATTCTTTTACAATTTGTTTTGCTCGTTATGCGAATTACTCGTTATGAGAGGTGCTCATAAAGCGAGGTTCTACTCTATCTGAGGCACTAAAATATACGTTTTGATGAACGTTCTGTTCTCAAGCCAATTCCTAGATTTGCATTAATCGAATGATCGACGGGCAAACCACCCCCCCCCCCCCCGGACTCTCCCGGTGAAAACCTAACAAAATATAACACTTTAACTACGACTATAATACTCACCAGTGGCAATGGAATGGAGTTTGCTTTATAGAAATATGGGTGCCTTATTAATATCTCACACCAAACGGGGAAAATCCACAGGTCACGGAACAGTCACATTTTTCAGTGGGTGGCTGCAACTAAGCTGCACTCTCTCGTGTGACGTAGGTGGGTTGGGGTTAGGGCCAGTTCTAAATGTGTAAGGGTCATTCAAAGCATTAGAAAGCCGGGAAACCCAGTCTTACCACCTTCTAATATGTTGGACTGTTCTGTGAGGTCATCTGGGGTAGGATATTAATAAAGCACCACAATATGCCTCATTTACCCGATGCGTGTACAGCACTGTTTCTCATTGTGGGGCCCGGGGGGGGGGGGCGTGTGTGTAAATTTGACTGTCAAGGGGTAATTCGAAAATGGGGCTCTCCTCCGAACTTCTAACCCCGCATTATGGAGGCCTGAAATATCCGTTCGGGGCTAAGTCCAATTAAAAATGCGGACTTTCTGCCAAGGAATAAATCGCGGCAAAACTAGGATTACTTGACAATTTCAATTGCAGACCATAGTAGCAGACGATAAAAGCGACCTTTGACAATTTCAAGACATTACAGACGATGACAGCGATATGGCGGGTAGACCACGTGCTCCCACGCAGATTAGCAATACTGTTCTTCCGACTGAGGATTTAGCAGCGGTAGATGTCAGACTTGTCGGCATGCGCAAAACGCGATTAAACTCACCGCCGAGTGTATCCCCCGCGCCGCTAAATTAGGTGCCTGGGACTCACGAGCAAAGAAATTGGAGGAAGTTGCAGGAGATGCGGTATCTGCTGCTCGTGAGTCCCCGCCATCTAGTTTAGCCCCTATCCCCGCGGGGATACCGTCGGCGGTGAGGCATAGACACAGAAGCAGGTCCGCAAGTAACATATCGCTGAGACCCTGTTAGAGCATTTGTTTCGTTATACGGAGCCGGCATATTTTTAATAGAACTGAGCCCCGAACGGATATTTCAGGCCGCCATAATGCGGGGGTAGAAGTTCGGAGGAGAGCCGAAAATGGACTAGTTCCAAAGTTTTAAAGTTACATAGAGGCATACTAATTTTAGAAAGGTTTTAGTGGGGTATGGGACATACACAGATTGGGAAACACTGATGTAAAGGTTCCTTTAAAATTCTTTAAATAATGTTGGGCGTTTCGCCGACTCGATTTGCAACCACCGTAATTACATCAACGGCTAACTACAAACCACCACGTTGATGGCATACTTCAAGATCCGGCCCTTTTCCAACAGGCTGTTGTGCACAGGGGCGAGTAATCAAAAACAAAGCGCAGGTAAAGCTTTTGAATATGTATAGGATTAAGTGCTTTTGTACACTCCTATCGCATGGCATATCACAAAGGGCCTGACAAGACCACACAATCAATTTTTTGTATGCGAATGGAAATTTATGATTTGTGGGGAGGGGTTGTGGGGGGGGGGGGGGGGGGGTGGTTTCAGTTTTTCAATCATTAACTCATTTAGTACCAAGCTATTCGCTAAAAAGAAGTAAAGACAGACCAAGAAAGACATGGTTGCAGAATCTGACCGACTGGACAGGCCTCAGGCATGCAACCAGGAAGTCCATTGCATCTGACCGCCAAATGTGGAAAGAGCTGATCAGACAGTCAACAGAAACTGGTGACTCAACGATGATGCTGATGATGAATTTGTTGAAGGTTTTTAAATTATCGACTGTTGCCCGTTTGTCTTTCCAGGCGATAGCGTTATATTGTGCTATGAGGAGGCATGGGACTCACGGCCCATAGCGATGGAGAGTGAAGCTCCTCCTATCCATTGCACAAAGCCTGGACAGTATTATCGAAATCGTTTGTTACTCTTGCATCATGATACCTCACTCGAGCTGCCTTGTTTACTCCAAACAAAAGGTAATACCAAGGCGTTTCAAAACAACGCACGCTGCAGAAGCTGCCGGATCAGAAGATCAGTGCTCTACTTGTCCACCTATCGGACCCGCTGCCAGGCAAGCGTAAGTGCTGGTCTGCCTTGCCATAACAAAAAGTTTTCTTCCTATGATAAGGCTTGTATCCTCCCCAAAGCAGAACCCGTTAATTATCGACTATATAAACTGTTATAAATGCTATTGATTAGACTATATAAACGATTATCGACTTCATAAACTAACGTACAAGTCTTCTTAACACGGGAACATAATTTAAATTAAAGAGCCCATAATCAACAGCTAGACACTAAAATCTTCCTAATATTTAAAAAGACAGGTTGAGTTTTAAAAGACCATAATCGACTATATAATATAAACAGTCTCCCTAATAAATTAACTTACAGTCGACGTCTGTGCCTTAGGCGTTGCGAAAGCGCTTCGTAATGCCAGGGTGCTGAGTTCGATCCCAGCTGCAGGCTATTTAGCAGCAGACTGCCTTGCGTTGGTTTTGATAGTGGTACAGAGAGCCGACCGTTTAGTTACTAATAGCAAACTTCTGAACGTAACTTTCCATAGAAAAACCACAACAGAGTGGGGTTGGTTCTGCAACGTCCTGTAAAGGACACGCAACTAACTTTAAACTCCTGATTAAAAGTATTGTGAATACAATAAAGTAAAGTAAACTGATTCAGTCCGACTTGCAGCCGGCAGTTCTCATACTTGTCAATGAGCAGATTAAACGTAAGGTTGAGAACAGTTAAGTAAACTGGTTCACTCCGACGTGTAACAACCAACTTTAAACTGATGAATAAAAGCACTGCGAATACAGCAAAGTAAAATAAATTGATTCACTTGTAGCTGGCAGTTCTCGTGCTTGTCAATGCCAGATTAAAAGTATCATCGAACAGACTTGTTATAGGAGGAACACTGTTCCCTCACAAGAATATACACAAGCTTACATGATAAGGCTAGAAGAGATGTAAACCAGATCGACCATTTCATGGTAAACAGAAAATGGCGTGGGTCCCTACTCGATGTGCGTGTTAACTCTTTGAGTCCCAAGGAACGCATCATACGTTCATAGGTTACTGCCTAGAAGCTCAATGAACGCATAATGCGCCGATTTTACGTCTCTCTTGGGCCTGTGATGCTAAACCCTCTGGGACTCAAAGAGTTAAAAGGGGAGCAGACGTAGGAAGCGATCATCACCTTGTAGTTGCTCTACTGCGACTTAAACTCAAAAAAGTTCACACGCAAGTTAAAACACAGACAGCATGCTAACAGTGTTAACCTTTTAAGAGAAAAAGGCATTGCCACTAAATTTATAGTAGAACTCAAGAATAGATTTCAAACCCTATCAAGTGACCCAGACACTCAAAATGCAATCAGCATTCAAGACAGATGGAACCAGATCAAAGAAACATACAAATCAACTAGCAACAACATATTAGGAACCAGGAAACAACATCACAAAGAATGGATAAGCAGTCAAACCATGGACTATATTGCCAAGCGAAAAAGAATAAAGAGCCTCATAAATCACACTAAATCAGAACGTCAGAAAGACAAACTAATGTTATAATATAGTGAACCAAATAAAAAGACAAAGAAAAGTGCCAGATGTGACAAAAGAAGATTTATGGAAAATCTTGCAAAAACAGCAGAAAATGCTGCTAAAGCACATGATCCCTACACAAAAGTACCCAAAAATGGTGAAACTATGGGGGTGACTGCAGTCAAGCTAATACAAGGAATTCCAGAGAAATTTGTCTAAAAAGCTCAACAAAACGGGAAAGAGGAAAACGTGCATAAAACAACACAACGTAACGTTTCGGCCGGGCAGCCTTTTTCAAACATAAGTGAATCACACAAACAACACAACGTAACGTTTCGGCCGGGCAGCCTTTTTCAAACATAAGTGAACTACACAAACCATTGGTTATTATCACAGCATACCCATCAGAGATAACTAAGGCAGACTGCTCACCACAGAACAAAAACAAGACATGCAGTGGACTAAACACTTCTCCGACCTCTTGAACAGACCTGATCCTGAAAATCCCCAAGATATTCAACCAGCCTCTCAGGACATTGACATTATTACTGAACCACCAAGCAAACAAGAAATCCTTAAAGCTATCCACACTTTAAAGAACAACAAAGCACCAGGCAAAGACGAACTGCCAGCAGAACTTCTCAAAGTAGATCCCAACACAACAACTAGCATTCTAGAACCATTGTTCAAGGATATTTGGGAAAAAGAAGTGTTGCCTGATGACTGGACTGAAGGAACAATAGTCCAAATCACCAAAAAAGGAGACTTAACAGACTGCAATAATTGGAGGGGAATTACTCTTCTCTCAGTAGCAAGCAAAATATTTTGTAAAATCATCATAATGCGGCTTGAAAAAGAAGTAGATAAATGCATACGAGTAGAACAAGCAGGATTCAGAAAGGGCAGAGGAACAACTGAACACATCTTCGCCATACGTAACATTTTAGAACAATGCAATGAATGGCAGAGAAGTATATATATTAATTTTGTGGACTTTGAGAAAGCTTTTGACAGCGTCCATAGAGACAGTCTATGGAAAATTTTACGACATTATGGAATTCCAGAAAAAATAGTCAACATAATTGCTCTTTTCTATAAAGACTTTTCATGCAGTATACAAAATTACAATACATCTTTCCCAGTAAAGACAGGTGAAAGACAGGGATGTGTTAATGTTATGTCATCTCTCCTCTTCAACCTTGTGATTGATTGGATACTAAAGAACACAGTAGACAGGACATTAAGAGGCATACGATGGACTCCATTCACCATGCTTGAAGACCTTGATTTTGCAGATGATATAGCACTCCTATCACATAAACATGAACATATACAAGAAAAAAGTAACAGACTACACAGCACAGCAGAAATGGTGGGAATGAGAATAAATACAAAGAAAACTAAGATCATGCAGTCCAAACCAACAACCAGAGACCATAAATAACCAAACTCTTAATAATGTAGAACATTTCACATATCTTGGCAGTGTGGTGTCCCTGCCAGGAGGGACCGAAGAGGACATACAGTCACGTCTGAACAAAGTTAGAGCTGCTTTTGGAAGGATGAGGCAAGTCTGGAAATCCAACAATTACTGCAGAGGAACGAAACTCCGACTCTACAAGAGCATCATTTTGCCAGTTCTTTTTTATGGAGCGGAATGCTGGAGAATGACCAAAAAGGATGCACACAAGCTGTCCAACTTCCACCACACATGTCTACGTAGAATTACTAAATTTTTCTGGCCAGATACAATCTCAAACACTAAACTACTTCAAGTCACAAACCAAGAAACTTTAGGCAGTATGATAACCAAGAGAAGATGGAAATGGCTTGGCCACGTTATGAGAATGAATCCTGATATACCCGCCAAAACAGCTCTCACATGGACACCAGAGGAAAAGAGAAAACAGGGGCGCCCAAAAACAACATGGAGACGAACGATGGAAAGTGACCTGAATGCGACATCTTTGACATGGAAAACTGCACTGAAGATTGCACAGGACAGGAAAGCATGGAAAGTCCTCTCTGAAAACTCATGTGCCACTAGGCATAACGAGAACTTATGATGATGATGAAGTACAGTAAAGTAATTCAGTCCGACTTGTAGCTGACAGTTTTCATACTTGTTAGAACCAGATTGAAAGTATCGAGAGTACAGTAAAGTAATTTAGACCGTCTTGTAGCTGACAGTTTTCATACTTGTTAGAACCAGATTAAAATATCGTGAGTACAGTAAAGTAAACTAATCCAGTCCAATTTGTAGCTGACAGTTCTCATACTTGTCAGTGCCAGATTAAATGTATCGTGAGTACAGTAAACTACTTCAGTCCTACTTGTAGCTGACAGTTCTCATACTTGTCAATGCCATATTAAAAGTATCGTGAGTACAGTAAACTTATCTAGTCTAAATTGTAGCTGACAGTTCTCATACTTGTTAGTGCGAAATTAAAAGTATCATGAGTACAGTAAAGTAAGTTAATTCAGTTCTCATACTTGTCAGTGCCAGATTAAAAGTATCGCGAATACAGTAAAGTAAACTAACCCAGTCCGACTTGTAGCTGACAGTGAGGTGTGGTGGCATCATCTTTTAGGTGTTTGTGGAAAGGGGGGCACCATCTCTTATGTACTGGTGGGGGGGGGGGGGTGGGGGGGTGCGGGGCACCATCTTTTTAGGTACTGGTGAAAAGGGGAGGGGGCAAAATCTTTTAAGCACTTAGGGCCCTCGTCCAGCCCTGTACTGGAGGTCGGGGGTCAGGGCAAATGAAGCTGAGAAACTTGTGGAGATCATCCTCACCATGTTCGACCTTATATGTCACATTTGGCTGGCGGTGTTGTCCTCTATTCCACTGTATCCTGTGCCATCCTTTTGATTTCACGAATGAAAGCCTCTCTCAGCAACGTTCGTTTTGGGGTTTCTCTTGGACTTCCTCGGTCCATTTGTTTCCAATGCCGGTACAAGGTTGATGATTCTCTGTCAGCGTCGTTCCCTGTTAGTGTCGGTAATAATAATAAAAAAAAAAAGAAGAAGAAGAAAAAGAGGGCAGTAGACGTATCAGCTGCAACAGAAAAGCCATACTAAAGATATGTAGTGAACACAGAGCACAAGGGGTGGGGGTGGGGGGGGGGGGGGGTACGCAAAAGATAGATCAGCAGCATCAAGAGGCGTCTTAAAGTCATGAGGGTCAACTTACTACGTCATTAAAAAAAAAAACCAGTCGTAGTAATTACATTTCCTACCACCTCGAATTTGGTTAATGTAGTCGAAGGATGAGGAGGAGTAGCCCCCCCCCCCCCCCCCCCCCCCCCCCCCCTTAAAAAACATAGGTGGCAGCAGCAGTAAAATCAGAAAATTATGAAGAGGACGAGAAAGAAAAGGAAAAATAGTCAAGTTTACTTCTCAGCCTAACACACCCTATAAGTTTTCAATTTATTCTCCAATAAGTTTATAGTTCTCATCTGTCTCTCTTTAATCTGCTTTTTTGTTGGGTCCGACCATAATATTCTTTGTAAATTTCTCAGAGCACATTATTTTTGTTATAGTTAGGTATTTGGTGTGTGTGTGTGTGTGTTTTTTTTTCAGATAAATTTTTCTACTTACTTTTAATGTTTCGCTTACATCTTTTAGTAACAGTTCTAGACAGCACTTCTTGTTCTTCTTCTTCTTTAAAAAAAGTTTATTCTTAATTCATTATTCTTCTTCTCTTTTTCGCATTGCTGTCCGTCTATTGCCACTGCTGCTGTTGCTGCTACAAGTTACAATATTGGTAAAAAGGGTGCCGGTATTGTACAAGAAACAAGAAAACCAGCTCCCCAAGAGTTACACTTTACTGCCTTATAGAATCACTTTTAGGGTGTTGTTGGGCATAGGGGTCGTGCGGCTGAGAGTTTAGGGTCGCATGGATGACCAAGTTGCCGACACAAATTTTACAGGGTTGAGTTTGCGTGTGTGAGTATACGCGCGTGTATAAGTAAATGTGTGTGTGTGTGCGCGTGCTCGCATGAAAAAAAAAAAAACACACACACACACACCTCTACATCTGTACGCTAACTGCTGCAACTACTCGGCCAGCCGCCCTTCTACTTAAAGCACTTTTTATAATAGACTGAGTTAAAGCTAACACCTGTTTTGTACTAACAAATTAATGAACTCACCTTGGTGTCTATCCTCGATCAATACGTACGAATATAAATCTCCAACGTTCATACGAACACCGAGCTCAGTAAGAATTGTGCAATATCTTAAGTTCAATTGTTGTTTTGAAGATATCCGGGCCAAGTTGTTATAAATGCGAAAACATCCGTATCATTGTGAATAAAATCCCAAACCGCAGAAACCTCGGTCTATTTTGTGTGACCTCGATCAGCATACGGTGCTTATCTGACATTGCGAGGTTTGTTCTCGTATCCAGGTGTGTTTTCACAAGTACACACACCACAAAAACACACTACACGGTATAGAAATCAAGATCCGTAAACCCAGACGTGTCAGGACACATGTTCACCCGCGTGTGTTCTAGTTAAATTTGTGTTGTAGATAAGATCAGTGAGAGCCTATCCGTTTATCTAAGGAACAACTGCACACAGGTGGGTCACCTGTGTTGATTGTCATAGTTCGGTGTCGTCGAATGGATAGATGGGATGATCGCAAAACGTGCGCTAGTGACAGACATGTGCAACGTCAACTTATGCAGATATTATCAAACAGGATATTAATCAAAGGCCGATTACTCTATACCAGTGGTCTCCAACCTAGAGAGGGGGTGTGGGGATTGGGGGGGGGGGGGGGGGGGTGGTAAATTTCACGTTTTATAAAACTAAAAAGAGTCAGGATGGGAGGTGTAAAGCAATTTTGAAAATGAGTACTTAAACTTAAAAAACATATTTTCATATGCATTTTTTATTTCAAAAGAATTGTCGCAGGAGCTACGAAACATGCGCTCTGTGCTTGACGTTATCTTCAGCGATACTTAATAACCCAGTTTTCTGGACGAAATTTTTGGTTATTTGAAGCCCCACCCTGGCTTTTGCTAGGGACCGCAATATAGGCAGACCATAAATATGGCAAATTGTCTAATCGCGGTTCGTGGGACCTCTCCACGGCGATCCTCATCCACATGGTGGCACTTTGTGTCATCGGGTGTCTATCGCTTGTGCGATGTCCTGGTGGGGTAGAAAGTCAGTCAGCCAGTAATCTTCAGCTCGCAGCAAAGAAATGAAGAGGAGTAAACGAGGAAATGGTGAGAATAGAAAGCAGAGAAACATAAGGATAGGAGGCAGGAAATTTAGGCTAAAAACAGAACGGCCGGGGTTTTACCATGTAAGAGTGTTCTTTTGAAACTGTCGCAGTGCTAGACAGAGAGGGCCCATACTAGAGAGGTTGATATACGATTTTGGAGGGCGATAAGTTATTGGGAAAATTTTGGAAGCTACATAGGCAGATGCTCAAGAAATATCGGCCCAGCGTAGTAGGAGCAATTCATAGAAATGACGGTATGCTGTAAGCCACAGACAAAGAGAAGGAGAAGACTTTTCTGAAGAGGTCCATTTCACAAACAGACCACAATGATTGAGATAACAGAGATACAGTTAAACAAGATCTGGCAGCTATCTTAAAGAACAAACATTATGAAGACATCATACAGGTGGAAACGGTGGCAGCGGCACTTGATTCAGAAGACGCTTACAACAGAGTCAGATACAGTATCTTGATGAAAGCGCTTATGGAGAAGGGAGTCTGTCCTTGGGTGGTAAATGAATAGCAGCCGTTTTGAATACTCGCCGGGTAGCTCTCCGCCTGGGTTTATGGGCCTCTGAACCATGTATGTCTAGTTAACTCCAGGACTACCACGGGGTCTGCAATTTTACCTGCGCTGTTCAATATTTTTACGAGCAAGATTGCATACCAGGAAACACCTGGAGTTGGCAGATTATTTACATTTGCATATGATGTTCTCGTATACAGGAAGGGGATAGATCGAGTTAAAAAAGCTGAAGAGTTACAGGCAACAGTAGATAAGGTGATCGACTTGTGTACAGAGATGAGTGCTGTAATCAACCCAGAAAGGGCAATCGTCCTGTGGTGTTCTTTGGACAACAGGATTAATTTGGCGGATGTTCTCAGACTCAAAATAAATGGCTGGGACATCAAAAGAGACATCATACTGCGGTAACTGGGTATAACCTTTACAGAAGTTTGTCTTTCAAGGATCACATAGACGGGGTTGTGACAAAGGCTTAAAAAAAGTCCTTATGCACTAAAGATTATGGCAGCATTGGACATGGAGCAGATAATGCTGTTCACACTTTACCAGTAGTTAATCATCTCAGTGACTGATTATGGATTTGGATTGCTCACTGTCTCGAAGAGTCAGCTAGACAAACTGGAGTGCATACAGAATGAAGCTATGCGGGTAATCCTGGGATGTACAAGAGACACCCCGATTGTATGCATGCGATACATCCTTGTATTGCCAACTGTTGCAGATAGGCTAAAGGTACTGCAGGCTAAATCATACTTCAGTATAGCTGCAGATAAAGAATACCCTCTTTACGATGCTTTGGCTACAGGTAAGGGTCAGAGGCTGAAAAGAGGTACCAAGGCATTCTTGTTAAATGTCCAAACTTTCATTTTTTTGGGAAGGGGGGGGGGGAGTGGGGGATGACATGTAAGACTGGCTTTATTCATAGCATTTGACGTGATTTCGTATTCTGTCTTTCCTTGAAACTCCTGCGGCTCTTCTAAGGCATTACATCTCTATTGTCACAATTTTACGTTCATCAGAGGAAGTAAGTGTCCACTTTTGACATTGACAGCATAGTGTTGGCCACACACAAATTATGGTAAGATTCACTTTAGTACTTCGGGGTATCTACTTGCGTCAGCACGGGAGATAGTTACCCCAGTACCTAATTAGCTTTGGTACATCGCAAACTAATTTCTCTGTCCAGTTCTCCGTTGGATGTTAAAATTGCTCCCAAATGCTCGCAACTTTGCAGCCTCATAATAACATTACGCAAATAGTTGACTGGTACATTCATTTTGTCTTAAAGATATCTAATAAAGCCTCTGTAACAGTTATCTTGCCATTGGCAAATCTTAGAACGTCAACCGTCAGATACTACCTGATAACAGTGGCTCTGTGGAAGGTAATCTACAAGTCTCCAACACAAGCCAGGTGTACCCAGGCTGGTATCAATAACGTCATTGTTTTTATCAAGTATACTGATAACCAGGATACGATTGTATAGTTAGATATCAAATATCAACTTCAAGATGAGATTTAAACGTATTATAAAGTCACTGAGAGCCGAAGTAACACACCTGCAAGAACTCTTATGAGTCAAATTTGCCCTATCCCGATAGAAAAGACTGGTGCTTTATTAATATCCTACCCCAAACAGGGAAACCCACAGGTCACTGGACAGTCTAATATTTCAGGGGGTGGTAGATAGGCTGCTAGCAGTCGTGGGACGTAGGTGGGTTGAGGTTAGGGCCAGTTCAAGATGTTTTGGGGTCGTTAAAAGCATCAGAAAGTAGGGAAACCCAGTCTTACCACCCTCTAAATGTTGGACTGTCTTGTAACGTCAACTAGGGTTGGATATTAATAAAGCACCAAAAAAAAAAAAAAAAAATGCCCTTACATTACAGGGAATTCGTATTCAGGTATCACGACTGAGGGCCTTGACAACCATTCATCACCGGGCCATATTGGACAGATAGGAAGGTTAAATTTCCTGGTAAACGCAGACCTACCCTGATATTATTTTGTAGCAGGTCCTTTGCAGAACGTCGCTCTTATCATTGTCTGCCTGAAAGAAACGCACTCTTTCGCCAGCTCTCCCGCATCATGTACTTTCATATTCAAGGAGTCACTGATATCCTGTGCTCATCTTCGGGTTGGTGGGCCCTGATATAACCTTCGTTATTATTTTTTCCTAATCTAGCATAGCGCTTGATATTACAAAAAAATATTTCAGCTTCTAAGAAAAGATGCTGTTTATTAGCCAATCTTCCTTGATGTTCTCATGACATAAATAAAAGAATGTATGTTGTCCTCAATCTGACGCGGGCAATCAGTTCTCTTCCTGAGTCTGTTTCTTCCGTGACGTCTTCATTACTATTTTTTTGTTTGTTTGTTTTGTTTTGTTACCCAGTGTGTTCTCATCATTCGTAAATAAAAACCGATTCAAAATATTTTATTTTCCCCCACTACGACTTAGAGCATCCCTGGTCGGTCAGGCTGGCCCACAAGTGCTCCTAACGTTTCAACTCACGAAATGAATCCCCAAAGGACTTTGCTAAGATCCAGATCGTTCTCCCCTCGGTGCAAGTTCCTGAGCTTGTTTCGGGGGAAAGGGGTAGGGAAATGGGAAAGGGTGGGGGGGGGGGGGGGTTTAAAAAGTAGACCACTGTCCTGTAACACGAAAGTCATATAAAAGACCACTTATCGAGGGTTTGGTGAAAATATGTATGTTTAACCGAAGGGTTACATCCAGCCTATTTAGTTGCTTGGCAATGATTGTTGGAATGTAAGTATAAAAAAAAACAAATTGGAAGTCAACCGAGATGTGATTCTTGAGAAGAATGTGGCGACGAATACCCTGGACTGACTGGATAACACAATAATTTCCTGGGAAGGGCTAATGAATGTAGAACATTATTTACAACAATGAGAAGGAGACAAACGAAAGTTCTCTCGTCATGTGATGAGAAAAGGAACACTGGAAAAAATCGTGACGACTGGAAAGATCAATGGTAGAAGAGGCAAAGGCAGACCAAGAGAAACTGATCCAGAATACCAAAGACTGAGATGCATGAACGCCTACGCCAGCTAGCAAGGCACTTGATGATGATGATGATGATGATTATGATAATGAGCCGAAAGGTGCACATATAACAGCGAATTTACAAACAACAGCAGAACGTACGTACCAACACAGAAGAAATAGAAACATCTTTAAGTTTTGCCATCTATTTATTTACTACTGATTATGCCATGATATGTTTACTGTTAATTACATACGTGACGTGTTTGTTTTAATTCTTTGGGTACCGGCCAACTAGCTACACGCTTACTGGTTACTTTATACATTGTAATAGTTTCTTGTCTTCTTCTGTCGCTTACATAAATTACAGTTTTACATTTATTCAACTCCAAATCGTCACTTTGACCCCTTCTACTACATGCTTGCATTATTCAACTAAAAAAAATATGCGCTATACGCTTTCATGTTTCTAGAATCACAGGACTATTCCCGCGCGTGTGTGTGCTGAGTGATTCTTTGAGCATGATCCGGCGATCGAGGCAGGCTGGTTACGTAGACAGTGTATTGAGTCACTGCAAAACTCTTCTGTGTGTGCAGTTACCTTCATATTCGTCATAGGGCATTCAGGCGTTGTTGGTATTGAAAGAGCTGATAGACTGACAGGTGCTGCATTAATTGAAGATGGTCAGCCCATAGATCACTCAGATATTGTCATTCCCATTAGAGAGATAGGACGTTCTGAGGATGTTGGAAGCAACGTGTCCACATCACTGCTAATAATACGAGAATTGGGAGTAAAGATCGGCACAGCCAAGCATGAGAATCACACCGGACGCACACGAAGTCTTGTTAACCAATATAGGACTGGCACTACTAACTGATGGATATGTTGAAAAGGGAATCTGAGCACCTATGGATGTGTCCGGAGTGCTGTGAAGATAATCTAACTCATAACTTATGTGATGGGACGTGTCACTTCTTGGACTGAACTATTTGACGGCGTATTGACTTGCTGGCAGTTCCAAGGTAGGTGCAAGAAAAGCAATGAACCGGGCCGAAGTTCTCAGTGTTCTGAAGGAAGCAGGTCGAGAAGAGAAGACGATGAATCGGCAACACTCAAAAGACTACAAGAACTTCAGGTCAAAAGATGTATCGCCAAACATCAACACTATACAGGTCGCTAAAGAAGAATAGTAAACCAACACTGAACCGGTGTGATCAGTCGTCAAAGGCTGAGGGATATACTGAAGATAGGATCCAAGCGCTTACGGACTTGTCCGATATGCAGTGATGATAATCTTTCGATTAACTAACAAACTACAAAGAATAGGAGAAATGCTGACATCTTGAAAGATCTGAACATCAAGGATGATAGGCTAATAAACAGCATCCTGTCTCGAAAGCTAAAACATTTTGGTCATATCAAGCGCCACGACGAATTGGAAGAAATTATAGCAGAAGGCATGGTACCAGGAAGGAGGGGACAGGAGCTGACCAACAGGAAGATGGGCACAGGATATAAGTGACTCCTTGAAATGAAAGTGCATGAGGCGGGAAAGCTGGCGAGCGACCGAGTTTCTTTCAGGCAGACCGTGATGAGAGTGACGTTCTGCAAAGGACCTGCTACATGATGATGATGAACTAACACACTAACTAACAGGTTGATGTGATTATTCGTATTGTTACCTACCCGCTGGTATATTCGTTCATATCTGTGTCCAGGGGCCTGCGTGGTCTCGAAGCATAGTGTCCACCGCGAGTGCTAGAGGTTCCGCGTTCAAAGACCGGTAGGGGCTTGGATTTTTTTTACGTTGACTTGAATAATTCCCTCTGGTCTCTGTGTAGTAAGATCAGACGTCCGTGTGCATTGTTACACACGTAAAAAAAATCCCTAACGGCACTGCTCGGGCAAAATTTGGAGTTTAAAATCTACACAAAGTATTTCAGGATCATCGCCGGTGCTACAGAGCCTGTGCACTGTGCTGAGCTCTTCGGACTGAGACTTTAGTTAGAAGAAAAACGGAGCACTTATGGGTTACTACCCGTGTGTCATGATATTGATCCGTTGTTCAATTCTCAAACCTGTTATCTGTGTCCAGATGACACATAATTAACAAATATAATGTTTGCTTAAACAGGAATCATTGTAATAAGCGGCAGGACTCTTGCCTACCTGCCCTAAGGACATGGGTTAGAATTAGAACTGGGGCAGATCATGGAACTTATATGGGATCCCGGTTCAGCTCTGAACCTTATATTGGTAGCAGAAATATACTAGGGAAAAATGCTGGGAAAGAATAAGAAAAAGAAGAACAAGCAGTAGCTTTCCTGCCTTTTGCTAGCTTTGAGGCCCGTGTTAATGTCACACATTTTTTCTGTAGTGCCTCTTACTCTCGGTCTCTGGTCTTTATTTCTAGATTGGGCAAACAAATTACACCTAAACCTCGTCAAAAAATAATTTAAACCAGAGAAAATACATTGCTCAATGAAAACTGCTTTTTGTGTCAAGACATACACGTATTCCACAACACATTTTCGCTAATTAGCCAGTATGTTACTCTTGAATTTAATCACATGGGTTTTAACGGGAGACAATGTATTATTGATCGGCACTCATAGAAAGAAGTCGGTTTTAAAAAGAGACTAGCTGCAGACATTGTTCTCAGAAAAAACCTGTTATGTGACCAGAAGCACAAGAAAATGCTGAGCATGTGCTCCAACACTGTAGACTGTATGATGACAACAGAGACGCAATCTGACCTGTTCCACCCACAATGAAGACAAAACTGTATGATAAACGAGAAGCTATGGACTACACAATAGCTTTCAAAAAGGCTACCGGCCTCCTGATATAAGTTTTCTGACAGAAGGATCGAAGAAGAAAAATAAATGGTAAACATTCTGGCCTTCATGTTGAGACCTGCCTGACACACTCAGCCAATGACTTTCCCGTAGATGGGGTCCATGTGAGGGGATCCTTGATGGTGGAAGTGATGATGGTCGTGAACGTGGTGCGTGGACATTTTCCCAGACCCTGGTTCGGGGCTCATCCAGTCCAACATTTTGCTGGTAAAAAATCCTAAGATAAATCCTGGAGAAGATAAAGATATTAGCACAAATAACTGCAAGAGAAGTTAATTTACAATTAAGGAATAATATATATAAAATAAACATAGAAAATGGTATTTTAAAAAATAAATAAAAGGACACACAAGACAGTATGAAAATCGAAAGTTATAGTGTCCATGCCGGGAATGAAACTTGTCAATCCCAAACGACGACAGCGTCTCGCTTCAGAAATGTGTACTAAAGCGCATGGCCAACTAGACTCCCCCCCCCCCCCCCCCCCCCCTCAGAGAGAAGTGTCTTCATTAGCGATGTCTATTGTAAGACTTTAATACACATCTATGGAATACGGACGTCATTCATCTTAAACCACTGTAATTGCACCACTGGTTATTTCTGTTTACTACATCCAAGAAATATAAGATAAGAACTTATTCGAAAGAACGTTTAAGGGTAGTGGCAATCCTAGATTACGTTAGAAAACAACAAGCAAATAGATTTGGCATTTAACCAGGCCGCCAGAAGGCAAAATACAACGGCCAACAATGTTATGTTGTTTCAACATTAGCTGTCCGGAAATCGAGGTTCTATTAGAGAGAGAGAGAGAGAGAGAGAGAGAGAGAGAGAGAGAGAGAGAGAGAGAGAGAGAGAGAGAGAGAGAGAGAGAGAGAGAGAGAGAGAGAGAGAGAGAAATATGTTGTTACCCCGAAAAATTTTGTCCAGAGACCGAACTGCTGCAGAATGGAGACGTTCGGGAATCGGGATTCTACTGTACTTGGTGAATTATACGCACACACAAACATCTCCTTTTGCGGCCTCTCTAGTGACTTCTCCCTAAACACCCCTTCTCTCTCTCTCTCTCTCTCTCTCTCTCTCACACACACACACACACACAAACACATCTTCCATGCCTCTCTTGTGACTTCTCCCTAAACACCCCCCTCCCCCCTCTCTCTCTCTCACACACAAACACACACACACACAAACACATCTTCTTTCACAGCCTCTCTAGTGACTTCTCCCTAAACACCCCTTCTCTCTCTCTCTTACTCTCACACACACACACAAACACATCTTCTTCCACAGCCACTCTAGTGACTTCTCCCTAAACACCCCTTCTCTCTCTCTCTCTCTCTCTCTCTCTCTCTCTCTCTCTCTCTCTCTCTCTCTCTCACACACACAAACACATCTTCCGCCTTTGTAGTGACTTCTCCCCAAAGTACCTGTCATATGCCGTTAGTCATTATGTCTGTCCACAGCTGTGTCTTGTGTACTGTCAATCATTTATGATCGTTAAATTACTCTACGCCAATCTGCTGAATTGTTCGACATCCCCCCCCCCCCTCCCTTTTCCAGGTGGCTCCTCCAAACTACCTCTTGGTCTGTTCAAATAACGAACAATTGCATCCCACATGGGGACGATATTGTCTTAGATAGTGTTTTTAAAACTGACTATAAACAGTTTTTAAGCGTCTTCCTTTTCACCTAATTTGACAATATGAATGACTTTCTACCCCACCAGGACATCACACAAGCGATAAACACCCGATGACACAAAGTGCCACCATGCGGATGAGGGTCGCCGTGGAGAGGTCCCAGAAACCGCGTTCAGACATTTGGCCATATTTATGGCCTGCCTATATTGCGGCCCCTGGCAAAAGCCAGAGTGGGGCTTCAAATAACGAAAAATTACGTCCTAAAAAGGACGTATGAGAATAATATTTGACAATATACTGAAAATTAAAACAGTAACAAATCTAACGGTATTAATTAATTGAATCATCTTTTAAAATATTACAAAATATACCTCCTATTGCAGCACAGATAAATGAAACAGCATTATGCTGATGAATCAAATCGCAGGGTGTGGTTATTTCAGGTGGGAGTTGTACTGGAATCCCAATCTCTTTGACCACAAATTCATTCATTGCAATAGCCTGCGAATGTTGAACTCGGCTGCCAGTACAATACACTGTTTGTGGAGGCAAGGGGAGGCAATTAGAATTTTATTTACATCAGACACAAGCCATCTTTTAGTAGATATGACTAGAGTCTTCTTTTTGTTCTACATGAACAGATGTTAAACAAAAACGAAGGGTAGAACTAGTCAGCTTTATATTATCACAAACACCAATGGCAAGTGGGTGCTGCGGCTACAAAGACTTCATCAGCACATTATATGAGCAGACAATGTTACGGTTGTGAACAAGAATACACAAAAAATCACTTGACCGAAATACGGCCGAGAGAAATTTACATATTTGCCTAATCAATTGTTTTCATCCAAATCGCTTGCAGCTGCGATCGAACCCGACACCCCGGCATTACGAAGCGCATTCGCAACGCTTGAGCCACAAAAGCCGACAAACTTTATTGACTTGACTTATTTGTCTGAGAAGATTCAAGTCGAAAGGGAACGATTTCATTACAACCGGTTGTTTCCCAGATGGTCCGGTCTCCTCTCCACATAACGGGCTAGCCGCCTGCCGAGAGTGTTGCACAAATCACAAACATGGTAGCTCTAGCGACAATCCTCGTTGGTCTTCGTAAAAAATAGTTCCCCCGTCGAAATCAACGCAAAGCGGTCTGTAGCCAAATAACCGCAGCTAGAATCGAACTGGGTAACTCGGAATTATGAAGCGTGTTCGGCACATCTAAGCCACATACTCATATTCAAAATTGTCTAC
This sequence comes from Candidula unifasciata, assembly GCA_905116865.2. NCBI lineage: Eukaryota > Metazoa > Mollusca > Gastropoda > Stylommatophora > Geomitridae > Candidula > Candidula unifasciata. Next base: position 95,269 of record CAJHNH020001165.1, read on the forward strand.
TTTTATGGTCTCACTGATATCAGGATTAGGCCAGTGACGTGGTTTTCTGTATTTGTCTTTCGCTTCTCGGGTGGGTTGGGTGATGGACTTGTTCACCTTTTCTGCAGATTACAGGGACACCATATATCCATCTCTTTCTTGTTCAAAATAGTTTCAAATATGTATGGCAGTTGACGGATAACACGTTTTTCATTCAAACTTTCTGTGCTTTTTTGTTCAAAGCTGCAAAAGAAAAAGTAAACAATGTACAATTCTGCAACCAACCGTGAAGAAGACTGACACAAAGATCACTGAATAACCCGATCAAGCAAAAGTATGTTGGAATGCACAACACTGCTTTGTTGGACTGCGCAAGATGTTATAATTACTTCACCGTCAATGAAATAGTAACTGTGACTTTCAGTTCTGTAAGATAAATCTGAACTCTTATATTCATATGGATGACTACTTCTCAGTGATAAGATCGCGATCAACGATGAACTTGCACCGTGCCACACAAATCGATATAAACAGGCACACATGAACGGTATGTGCACATCTGCATCTTTATCATCATCATTCAATTATTTGCAGTGAAATGTGACTAAACAGCTTAACGAAATGGGAAAGCAGAAGAAACTTGCACAAAACAATAAATAAAGCTTCCCCATTTCGTTAAGCTTTTTAGTCGCATTTCACTGGAATTCTTTGTATTAGATTTACTACAGTCACCCCGATATTTTTACCATCATCATTTTGCAGGTCCGTGTCGTTCTCGCCACGACTGACAATATTTTTTTATTTCTCCAGCCAGATGTGCTTTCATAGCCGGCCTCTGCTGTGTTTTCCGGAAATTACCCGCTGTCACCTTTCTCTCCAGACCATCTTAACGGTTAACATGGGCAGAATACATCAGCATGCTGTTTATGAGCCAATTCTCCTCGATGTTAAGATCATGTAGTATGTCGGTGTTTTGCCCATGCCTCGTGACACCATACAATTCAAAGCATTCATGGAAAGAGAAGAAGGACGTAGAGCACGGGCTAGACAGACAGCTAGACAGTCAGCTAGACAGACAGCTAGACAGACAGCTAGATAGCTAGACAGCTAGATCATTAGACAGCTAGACAGCTGGACAGCTAGCTAGACAGACAGCTAGCTAGACAGCTAGCTAGACATACAGCTAGCTAGCTAGACAGACAGACAGACAGACAGCTAGACAGACAGACAGCTAGACAGAGAGACAGACAGCTAGACATACAGACAGCTAGACAGACAGACAGCTAGACAGACAGACAGACAGACAGACAGACAGACAGACAGACAGACAGACAGACAGACAGACAGACAGACAGACAGACAGCTAGACAGACAGACAGACAGACAGACAGACAGCTAGACAGACAGACAGCTAGACAGACAGACAGACAGAGACAGACAGACAGACAGCTAGACAGACAGCTAGACAGCTAGACAGCTAGACAGACAGCTAGACAGACAGCTAGACAGACAGACAGACAGCTAGACAGACAGCTAGACAGACAGCTAGACAGACAGCTAGACAGACAGCTAGAGAGCTAGACAGACAGCTAGACAGACAGCTAGACAGACAGCTAGACAGCTAGACAGACAGCTAGACTAGACAGCTAGACAGACAGCTAGACAGACAGCTAGACAGACAGATAGACAGACAGCTAGACAGCTAGACAGACAGCTAGACAGACAGCTAGACAGACAGTTAGAAAGCTAGACAGACAGCTAGACAGACAGCTAGACAGACAGCTAGACAGCTAGACAGACAGCTAGACAGACAGCTAGACAGACAGCTAGACAGCTAGACAGACAGCTAGACAGACAGCTAGACAGACAGCTAGACAGACAGATAGACAGACAGCTAGACAGACAGCTAGACAGCTAGACAGACAGCTAGACAGTTAGACAGACAGCTAGACAGCTAGACAGACAGCTAGACAGACAGACAGCTAGACAGCTAGACAGACAGCTAGACAGACAGCTAGACAGACAGACAGCTAGACAGACAGACAGCTACACAGACAGACAGCTACACAGACAGACAGCTACACAGACAGACAGCTACACAGACAGACAGACAGCTAGACAGCTAGACATACAGCTAAACATACAGCTAGACAGCTAGACAGACAGCTAGACAGCTAGACAGACAGCTAGACAGTCAGCTAGACAGACAGCTAGACAGACAGCTAGATTGCTAGACAGCTAGATCCTTAGACA
>CAJHNH020001165.1:102500-182500 GCA_905116865.2 Candidula unifasciata
CAAGAGCCAGAGTAGGGCTTCAAATAAGGAAACATTTCATCCTAATAAGGACATATAAACGCTTAGATGATTGGCCCCATAGATGGAACAAGGCAAGAACAATATCCTCCCCAGGATTCTGATTGGGTGAGATTGCGAACTTCTTGTTTGTTCATCAACTGTAAGCTCCCGTGGAAAGTCTTGGTTGTTCGTCCATTTGGACTTTGGCTTTGTACCAGGGTCTGAGTTTTGCATGTACATCCGTTTTACTGGCTCATTTGTGTGTATCTGTTTGTTCCTTGCCACTCTGGCAGATGCACTCTGACATCAAATGAAGCCCCTAATTAGTCCACTCCAATGACATCTGGTAATCTGGTAACCTTAGTTTCAGCTTCATAGCAAACGGGTCACCATATAGTTGCACCGCTCCTGTACCAACTAAAAACACGCATAATGTTTATCACAGTCCCTTGTGGAAAGATCTGACTGACTGCTGTCTCAGCATATGCACTAGAATACACACGCATTAAAAGCATACGGTAGCCATCCGAAGTGCTAACACAAACTGTCCGACATTAGAAATGCATTTTATCGTCGACGGTAGCAGAAGTCACCAACAGATCAGCAGTTACACACGCGATCAACTGTAATCACATAATGGCACCACCAATATTGCGACAACAGACATAGGCCATTTTTGAATCTACAATTCACACCACCACGTTGGTCACAGTAGAAAAGCATTCCAAATGAAATCAGCAGCTCAAAGTGTCACGCCGTGCACTCAACTCAGAAGCTGGGCGACGAAACTATCCTTTCAGTCTACAAATGAAGCAAAAATGCACCGGCCACCGTCTGGACAGAAGCCTACCATTTGCCACGGCCCGCAACAGTACATGTGCTTATCGTCCATTTTGACCGGTAGTAATAAAGGTTTATTAAAGGTCACCCCATTGGTATCCTCGTGCTGGGGAAGGGTCCAGGGGCATAACGCCCATCAGCAAGGTGTCACCCCTGTACGACCTGACTGAATTCGTTAACGATTGTGCACCCCATAACCATGCAATTCTTTGGCACGAAGGAGATACCTTAAACTCTAATGACATGTTTGTTGGGAGACAGAGTGTATTCTTGTTTTCCCTACAATGGGACCCTGGAACCCATTCGGGGAAGCTGGCAAACAATCAGCACCATTACTTTGTGAATATGGTAATTTAACTAGGAGATGAGTAGTTAATCTCCCATTCAAATTACCCATGATCCATTCTGTGGAAACTGCATGTAATTAATCCTTTCAGTCATAGAAAAATTTTCAGCAGATCTCCAGCCATTGAAAACCATTTTTAATGGAAAGACAAACAAATATATATAGTCAGACTGGTAATGGTACCATAGAAATTAGAATTGGCTGCTGAAGATGTGGATGAAGCACATATTATAATGTCTTGAATGCTGTGATGTTGTTTCTATACTCAACGCATCTCAGTTTTAAACCAGCCATGTTTACAAATTCATTTCACAGGCCACATTTACAGAGAATTGGCCATATGAAAGCCAAATTTGGTTATAATGCTCAGACCAAATGTATAAAGCAACTGAACTCAATTTTCGATGGTTAGGATCTATACATACCAACTCATCACACATTACATATTGTCTGGGACGGAAATAAATAAAAACAAACATAGTTTGAGATAGCTACTGGTTTGATTTATTAAAGTTACAATTACATATACAATCACATAAAACACAATTTTTATCAAGCAAAATCAACAAATTTAGGACAGGGCTCGTGTTTCAAACTTTCTGTAAATTTACAATAACAAGAGTATTTTGTGTAATCTGGCATGCAAATATGTTTGATTTAATGATTTTGAGGCCAAAGTATATCCTTTGAGTTGTATTTTATAATTACTACTGTTGATTAAGTGTCTGTATCTAAAAATTCAAAATTTTTGTGTGATGTTTGGTGGATTTTAATAACTGTACACAATATATATTGAATATCTGAGGAAGCTATAATGTTCACAGATCTCTGGAAAACAATACAGAAGTTGAAAAAAACCCAGTGAAGGCATGGCTTATGGGGGAAAAAGAGACAGGGTTGAACCAACATGTACAGGGTCACCAGTGGACATGAGAATACTTGTGATAAGAGGGGGGACAAATAACAGACCCACTGCCTCTCTAACAAACATATCATCAAAGCCAACTAATTAGGGATTTTTTTCTCAAAAGTCAGAACACGTCCACCTAAGCGGCAAGCAATCAAAAGTCTGCTTTCAAATATGCTTGTATGTAAAATGAATTGAAAGGGAACCTGATAACCAGTGGACATGAAAATAATTGTGACGGGTGAAAGGGATCAACATTCTCAAGGTGACAGCACTGTATGCAAAGGAGCGGCTAAACGATGATGATGGTCTGTATGCAAAGGGGCGGCTAAACGATGATGATGGTCTGTATGCAAAGGAGCAGCTAAACGATGATGATGATACTCCTTTTGACTTGCATCACACTCAGTATCATCATTTTTCTATTGCAATTAAACAAATTTAAAAGAAGCTGTCAGTAACCTACAACAACAAACACAGGCAAACTAGATGACACCATTGCCAGGTGTTCCTTCTTCTTCTTTACGTCCTCTTTTACCACTTCAGGTATCAAGGAAGATATAAGGTTCGGCTTCGTGCTCTTCTGGCCATAGGTACATTGTGGTGCTGTAGTGTTTCTCTGATGTTATCTTCCCTTCTTGTTCTTGGTCTTCCTCTTGGTTTACGTCCCTCTCTTTTTTTTGTAAATGCCTTGTATGCATCAGAAGGCATCCTCTCCAAAAGACCAAACCATTTGATTTGCTATCCCCAGGTGACCCAAATGGCCTAAATCAGCAGTGCTGACACAGAGAAAACAAAGTGGGAACAATTTGATTGGGGCTGGCCTTAGTCACACATTTTCTAGGTGAGGGTTCAGGAAAACCAATCCTTGTTTTAGTGCATAATAATAATGGGAGGATTTGACAAAAAATATTATAATATATTTGAAATAATCTATGTATAAACAAATCTTACAAATATAACTTCTACACATGGCTGGTTGGGGTGGGGGCGGGGGGGGGGGGCAGAGCTCAAGGTATCTAAGCCCATAGATTCTAGTGCCCCCCCTGGCCCAAACTATTTATTTACCAGCACCGATAAAGTTATCTTTCAGACTCTAAAAAAAATCAGATCAAACTAAGGTGCTACCTCTTCAAAACAATGACAGAATCTCATGAACACTAACAATAGACTGCAACCAATTCAATAACTCTGATGGTAACAGTAAGTAAACTCTTTAGTTTAATACCACACCTTATGCTACCATATCATACCAATATTATACCAATGTTATGAGCATTTGTCTATGTTCCTCTTCAAGGGAAGAGTGTCATATTTAGGGAGGTACTGCCAACACCACTAACAAAGCCTTCTTTTTCCTTCTTCTTCTTTTTTATTCTGCTTCTTCTTTTTCTCCTTTCTTCTGCTTCATCTGCCCATAACTTTTTTCATTATCAAATAACTCACCATACATGTCTTTACCTTACCAAAGATAATATAATGTTCTTGCTGTGTTTGGTGACAAGCAATTATTATATTGAGCCCTTGAATCTGAATTATTAGATTAACTACCTTTGCCTCACAGTGTCTGTGTCGAATTCCTTCAGAAATCAGTTTTCTTGATTTAAAGCTCAACTTTTCTATGAGATTCCTGTGACAGTTATGAAAAGTCTTAAATCTTGCACTATGTTATGCTGATGTTTCACCTTTAAGGTACAGGCCATCATTGTTTCTTCATCATCATCGTCATCAATTTCCACTTCTGCCATTTAGTATTGTTGGGAGGAATAGTTAGCGATCCATTGCTTGATGGGCAGCATTGACTACTGCCATTCCATGTCGATGTAGAAGCTCTTTAATGTCATCAATCCATTTTCTCCTAGGGTGACCTCTTGCTTTCACTTTAGATCTTTTTATGTGTAGTGCCTGCATTGGCAGTTGTTCTGGCTGCATTCTTACTACATAACCAAACCATTTGATCTTCTGTTTATCAATGAATTTGCTGCATGGTGATGTTTCTACTGTCTGTCTGATAATATCATTTCTAACTTTGTCTCAGATGGTTCAACTGATGGCTTTTCTCAACATCACACCTTTGCTTCCGAGGACTTTACCTGGTAAACATTTTAGGCTGGGTTGACTTGAGAGCAAAGGTCATTAAAAAATATCAGGGGCAATGAGGATTTGAACCTACCACCTTTGGACTGCAAGCTAGCGTCTAACTACAAAACCACAGTGTCTCTGTAATCTCTAGTGACAGGGAATTATTGCGTAAAATGTTACTTATATTGTACAATATAGTATAACTATTTACACATTTTATTTAAGTCTGTTTATACAAAAGTAAGGATAGTTTTTTTTACATTAACCAAATAAATCTCTACAAATAGATATCACATTAGTACAAATCACTTAAAATAATATGCAAGGGATAACTTCAAAAAGATCCAAACTGTCAGCTTGACCTGAGGTCTCACTTGTGTTAATAAATTGAAAGGTGAAGACAGATTTGCTCCATCCAAAATGGCAAGCATTATTTCAGCAATCTTGGGTAGTTAGCATCTTTTGGATATTTTCTCCAGAGCATGCATGTTTGTTGACAATATGAAGACATGATAATGAAAAAAAATCTGGTAAGGGCTTGGAATGTGTGCACCTGTTTCATGTTGGCATAAAGCCATACACAGTGATAGAGGTTATGTTGAATAATACAGATGTTTACATGACCTATCCGTGTATACATGAAAATCGCACTTAACCTCCCTCACCTTGATCTCCACACCTGGTCATGCAGGTGTAAAGCGAAATGAGTGAATGGACCAACTAGCAAGCACTGCACTAAGGCATGTGGGAAGAAGCATGGACAGAGCAAATATTGTCAGTGCTGTAAAGACTGGGCTAGTGGATAATGTGGTATCCCAGACACTAACACAATTGCGTGACATGGGAGTAAAGCAAGATGAAGCATGTCTATGCTTTCTTCGAAGCCGAGATGGGCGACAATATAACCAGCTTCTCATGAGAACAATTAGTAGAAGACCTTTGGAGTGGCTGCTGCATCCGAGGACTGAGTACGCATGGGAATGCCCAACGTGCAGTGACGTCAATTATGATAACATAACATATAATATAACATGTATACTCTGTATAAACTTTATGCGTTTAAAAAAATAAAATAAAAAAGAACAATAAAGAATCAGCTTCTGAGAAGAACATGGTGCATTATTTTCTAAATGCCAATCATGCATACTTTCTTCACCATACCATAGCAAAGAAAATAACAGTTCTGTTATGTGATTCTTTCTAACATCTAATGAGACATAAAACAAAGCAATATTATTAACTACCTTCCAGCATGATTAATTTTTACTGCCTTGGCTGTTACTGAGAAATGCCATTTCCATATGATATGGCACACTATGTGCTGCATTTCAAAATGTTATGGTACAGATGCCATGCTCCCCCATGTGGTTTCCAAGACCCCATTTATGGAGATAAAAAATTAAAGAATAGTTCCCCTAACAAACATGTAGTAAAATCAAACCAATCAGGAGGCCGCATTAGCACAGTCAATAAGAAGCTCGCTTTTAAATCCAGCTGCGACTCGCTGCAGCCCACGGTCGGTGTTCGAAACCAGGCGGTTCCTGGGGTTCACCCAGCCTCTAGGAAATGGGTACCAGAGTTGACACTCTGGGGTAAATGGAGGAACGTCTCTGTAGCTACAGAGTTACGTGGCGACACAGGTGGACAGTTTCTTATCAGCTGTCCGTACTGGTGGCAGAGCACTTATGGAATATAACAGTGTGCAATGACGCTGGTTCACATCTCCTGACTTTACCTTTTTACCTTTACAATTAGAAGTGTTTCCTTCTAAGTCCGAGTGCATCTGCTAGAGAGGCAAAGAACCAACTGTCTGCACACAAATAAGCTGGACTTGTAAAACTGATGTGCATGAAAAACGCAAGCCTGGAGCTAGATCAAAGTCCACAAGTGGATTGAACAACCACATATTTTCCGCCAGAGTTTTCAGCCTGTGAACTTGGAGAAGAAGAAGATGATGTCATACTTTATGATTTAAACTTCTTTTCAATATGTCATGCGCCTAATAAAAAATATGTTGTTACACCTTCCTTTCAATTGTACACGTGTATGTTTTACGTCCTCACTATATTATGGCACACTTATTAAATTTTGTTATACATATCCTTTCAATATGTTATGGCACACAAATCTAACACTTTATGTTATATATTCCCAACATGCTATAATACACACATCAAAGTTTGTTATACACATCCTTTCAATATGTTATGGCACAAAAATCTAAGATTATGTTTCATACTTCCTTTGATTACGTTATGAGATACTGATCTAACAATACGGTACATACTTTCATTCAGTGTGTAATGAGACACAGATTTAACATTATGTTATATACGCCAAGTCAGTATGTTATAGGGCACAAACCTTTAGAAGGTACACGTTTGTTCAACTATAGCACACAACTTCACAAGGTATACTTTCATTTAATGACAGTACACAAACCTTTAGAAGTTATATTTTGTTCAAGAAATCGCACAAACCTTCAGTGCCGATAATTTCTTCAGCCACAAACTTAAAGTGTAGATATGTCTTTAGCATAACTTTCAAGGCAGATAATTTCTTTGGCCATAGACTTTTAGCGCAGATAATTTCTTTGGCCATAGACTTTCAGCGCAGATAATTTCTTTGGCCATAGACTTTCAGCGCAGATAATTTCTTCAGTTAAAACCTTTAGCGCAGATAATTTCTTCAGCTAAAACTTTTAGCGCAGATAATTTCTTCAGCTAAAACATTCAGCGCAAATAATTTCTCTAGCCACAAACTTCCAGTGTAGATATTTTCTTCAGCCATAAACTTTAAGCGCAACAATTTGTTGTGGACAAACTTTCAATGCAGATAATTTCTTCAGCCACAAACTTTTAGCAGAGATGGTTTCTTCAGCCACAAACTTTCAGCACAAACAATAAAGTTTAAGGGTAAGATTATCAGCTTCCTTGCACTGGGTTTAAATCCTATGTGACTCAGTCTCTCCCTCTCTCTGCAAACCTGCCTTTCTGCCTGCCAAGAATGTTACCAAAAGCACACAACTTTGAAGCACTTATGATCCCTGGGATCTCGAAACAATCTGCACTTTACAAATTAAAGGAAGAAGTTCAAATCTGAACCCAAGACTTCAGAATGTGAGGTAAATGGATTAACCACTTTTACATTTCTTTAGCAACAGCATACAGATTTTGTCAAGGATACTTCCTCCAGCTGTGATTAAGTAAAATGGTTTAGCAAACACTCTCTCCAGCTGTGCCTCCTTGGTAGCCACTCTTCTTCTGCATCTGAACATTCATGATCCAAGCCACGTAGGACATCAGCAGATCATCCATATTATGGCCCTGAGGACAGAAACCGGGGCATATTTTACTTTTTTAGTCCCACTAGATTTTACAGCAGATGTCAGTGGGTTTCAGTGAGTCTTTTTTCTTCTCGTCCTCTTCCACTTACTTCAGCAAACGGTTGGAGAAAGATGTCAGGATTATCTCTATGCTTTTCTAATGTGGTGTATAAATCTGTTTTCATTTCTGAACTCACTCAGCATGACATAACTACTAATTTAACATTCTATGCATATAACAATAAATATAATGCAATGAGATCTAACGGCCTCTCAAAAAAAAAAACAAAAAAAAAAAAAAAAAAAAAAAAAAAAAAAACTGCATGGCTCAGTAGAGGGAAAGAGGAGAAGAAGCAGACCAAGAAAGACCTGATTACAGAAACTGACTGACTGGACAGGCCCCAGGCATTCAACCATGAAGTCCATCACCACTGAATGGTGGATAGAGCTGATCAGACCCTCAACAGAAACTGGTGACCAAACAGACATGTAGTGTTATGGGATGATGATAATGATGGACATAAGCAGTGTTTATTCTAAATAAAGGCTCCAATTTACAATATTCAACTAAAACATTATATAAGATAGAGAGGGCTAAAGGGATCTATATGCAATACTAAATATATACTTCTTTCCAAGGCACATGTGTGAACAAATTGTACAGCACACTCTTCGGGTATCTGTTTTTTCTGTGCTAGTTTTATGGACCCTCATCAAGATTCCTGCCACATGTCCATGCCGGGGGCCTTGGATAATGGTCCATGTCGGACTAGTCAGAGATGGCTGAGGATCTTGGAGCCGGTGGCTCCAGAGATGCAGTGTCCCGATAGTCTCTGGCACTCACCAGCTCACAAACCTCCCCCCCCCCCCCCACCCCATGTTTGGGTGACAATGTTTATAGAGATCTCACCGTACAATGAGTGAAGTTTCCAGCCGAAGTCCCCATATATGAGATGAAGGTTATCATGTCCTTCGACTGAGAATTCTACCACATGGCAACTCACGGGTGTGGGTTCGGGGGCCTTATTTTGGGGAGACAAAGAATAGAAAGACCCACTACCTCCCTAACAAGCATATAGCAAAAGGTGGGTAATAGGGATCTCCCCTCATCCCCCCCCCCCACTCCTCCCCAAGTCAGAGCATATCTGCATGAGCGGCAAGGAACAAAAAGTATGCACACAAGTAAGCCAGTCTGTATAACAAATCTGCATGCAAAATTTAAGTTCTTGAACAAGACTGAAGGTCAGAAGTGAATGAACAACCAGAAATTTTCAGCTGGTGAACACTAAGAATAAGAAGAAATTTACTGCAGTCTTCCTAAAGATAGGATGAAGGATTCTTTTGAAGCTGAAGTACATCTGCCTGACAGGCAAAGAAACAACAGTCTGCAGAGATCTGTAAAACAGATATACATGTAGAACTCAGCCCAGAAACGGACGACTAACCAGAACGTTCCACTGGAGTTTACAGCCAGTGAACGCAAACAACATCAAATAAACAACATTGGTAATCAATGAATGTATAATGCACTGCTTGTTCCAGAATGTGTTAAAGTTATTCTTGCAGCCATCATTACATATTTTATGAAGTCTTTCCCATGCTCTGTGCTCATTATATTTCTTTGCCTAATAGCCATACGAAACACCTCCTGCATATAGCCCTAGAGAGAGCCAAGGGCGACAGGAGATAAGAGCTTAACCCTTTCGCTGCTACGTTCCCGGAAATAGCTGTGTGCCCTGTGCTAAGCAATGTGAAAAAAAAAGTCTCTGCTGTGCGCAATACTTTTCTATCCTCCAAACGCAAGAGATGCGTCGGCGGTGAGGGCTATATTTTGTACACCCAAAAAATTTTACCCTGGGGAGTTGTGTGGTTGGTCCGAGTGGTGACAAGTCAGAGGCACGATGGTGGCCCACAAACTTGACTAACGAGGATAATCTTGGATGGCACAACCAAAAGTCACACTAAAGATTTGTGCATACTCAAAAACACTGAGCAAGGAAAGGAGTGGGTCAAAGTATCTGAAGAACAATGAGATATGTGTGGAGTTCTAATCATATTGGGCTGTGAGTGCAGGGACTGGCCAGCTGCAAGTGCTGCATAATCAGACATTCAACTTAGAAAAAAAATTTTTTTTTTTTTTTTTTTTGCATCTGGCTATTCAACTAATTTTATCAATTTTGAAAATGGGGATTATCATAGGCTAAAGGTCCATGCCCCAGTGTAGATGGAGAATTAATACAATACAATTGGCAATGATCCCCAGCCACTTGCTATACCTCTGTGGACTGGATTCGGCCCATGGGCTGGATTCGGCCTATGGGCCACTAATTCAGTAATCCTGCTAAGATGTCTGTCATGTAAAAAAAAAAAAAAACAATTAAACAAAAATGGTGTAGCAAAAAGAACATTTTTACTTCAAATATGTAGTCTTTTGACAAACATATGGGAACCACTGGCTCCTAAACACAACCCAGTAGGCACTAAACAACTCCCTAAGGATTTGTCAAATTGAATGGGCATCATGTAATGTTTTGAATTTGTTGTAACCCATCCAGTTGTTCCAGTTGTTATTTTAAAATGTGGTGTTACTGTTCACCAATACTACACAAGCCTGGTACTGAAAAAGTGAATGTGAACTCACCACTGTGGTCTCCATGAGAAGCTTGGTGGATTTCCCAGACTCAACCACAATAAGAGTGAAAGAACGGTCATCATATGCCCAGTTTGGGATACTCTCAAATTTGTAAGTTTTGACAATCTCCTGCAAAGAAAAATAATGACCAATTTCATAACATGTGACCGTTAACAGCTTCTTCTATACATTATCAGGGCTGGAAAGAAAATATACATCAGTCTGGGACTAACTCTATCTGAAATTGTTAATGTTGTTCATGCTCTGAGAGAGAGAGAGAGAGAGAGAGAGAGAGAGAGAGAGAGAGAGAGAGAGAGAGAGAGAGAGAGAGAGAGAGAGAGAGAGAGAGAGAGAGAGAGAGAGAGAGAGAGAGAGAGAGAGAGAGAGAGAGAGAGAGAGGTCAAGTGATAGATTCTGGGGCAATGAGTCCACATTGATGCTAAAGATAAATCAAATGGAAGTAGTGAAGTTTGAAGTTTGAACAACAGATCAACATCATGGCACATGGGTAGTAACCCATAAGTGCTCCGTTCTACTTATAACTCAAGTATGAGTCCAAAGTAGCTCAGTGCAGTGCACAGGCTCTGTAGCACCAGCGAGAATCCTGAAATATTTTGGGTGGATTTTTAACTCTAATACTCAAAAATTCCTCTGTTCACTCCATGCTGAGTATTGACTGATGGTCTTGGCCTACCTAAAAACAACAAATTCTTAAACAACGATGCAGTCCTGGCGAAAACGGGATTTATTGTCACCGTAATCATGGCTTACGTATAAATTGTATAAGAAAGATTGTAGTTGTATAGAATGTTGTTGTTGTGTTGATTGTATCTTACATGCTGACAGATGAAGTTCAATATGCACCATAACAAAAATAATAACAACATTAAAGGCAACCCTATTTCTCTAGTTTTCCACTAACCTTTGTCTTTGCATCAATGATGTGAACACCAGAATAGTTGATTGCCATCAAACAGTTTGTTGGCAGTGTCTTGACTTGGCTTTGCTGTAGGCAAAATCAACACATCTTTTACAGATAACACAATAGAACTGTGTTAACACAAATTCAAAGGGACTGAAAAGTCACAAGTTTGTGTTTAAAAAATTTGTGCCAACAGGGACTTATGCTAGGGAGACCAAAATATCTTGAGCTGAAAACGGGACATCCGAAGCAAGTCAGTCCAATTCTATACCCCCTTCTCCCCCCCCCCCCCCCTTTTTTCCACCCCCTCTCAGAAAAAAAGAAATTATTCTAAATTTATTATTATTATTGTTAAAAGTCTCTAAAACTATTAAATCTAATAAAGTCTACTTATATAACTATAAGTTTGAACAAAGAAGACACAAACAATAGACTGCACAATTTATTGCCTGGCATATTTCGCTGTATCTCATCAGGTGCATACTACAGTAACAATTAATTAAAATGAAGCAAATAGCTGAATCCTAGAAACTGAAACACAAATTCGAGTAGATTTCAAACTGTTTCACCAAGGTAAACGTAGGGCAACGACCATTTCTTTTTGCCTACATAGTTCCGGTTTCAATCTGCCAATCGCTGAAGCTTCCGCGTATCGAAGTAATCTACGGTTAGCCGAATTGTAAATAATTCAAAATGCATCATCCCTGTTAATGATGTGACCGGAATTTAGAATAGGGCACGCAATTGCTGATGATGGATTATTTCGACCAGTCACCTGATTCGTTGTTGTTGAGGTGTTAGTGTTCTGCATTGCTTTTACCACCCATAGTGGAATATGTTCAGCAACCCGTTGTTCCAGTCGTCGATCAGTTCTGCCCACATATGCAGCGTTACAGGTGCTATTTGCTTCATTTTAATTAATTGTTACTGTAGTATGCACCTGATGAGATACAGCGAAATATGCCAGGCAATAAATTGTGCAGTCTATTGTTTGTGTCTTCTTTGTTCAAATACACATCGGGGAAACATTGCTTTGATAACTATGAGTGTTTGTTCTATTCTAGAATTTATTCCTAGATTGTTATATAAAAACAATAAAGGACCCATTTCCAAGCCTTTAGGCATATAGGGCATATAGTGCTAGACATATATTTTATAGACTAATCGGCACAAGATGAGATGGGTGATGTGATCAGCGTTCATGTAGGGAGTCGGCAGTCCGAAACCCAAGTTCAAGGTGTCTCCTTCGTGCCAAAGAACTGCATGGCTGTTGGGTGAACAGTCGTTAACGAAGGCAGTCAGGTCGTTGTTGGGGCGACGCTTGCTGGTGGATGTAATGTCCTAAATCCCTTCCCCAGCTAATAGTAGGGTATTGCTAGGGTGACAGTTTATTAACCCTCACATAATGCTTCAGGTCCAAATGAACACTAGGCACTGCCACTGTTTTGAGCTGAAGCAAAAATTTTTTGCTTCTGCCAGACTGTGGCCGTTGCTTTTTTGCTCCATTTGTAGACTGGTAGTAAATAGTTTCATTACCCAGCTTCTGAGTTGAGTGCATGGCGTGACACTGTGAGCTGTGGATTTAATTTTGAATGTTTTTCGACTGACCAACGTGGTGGTGTGATTTGTAGATTCAGAAAATGGTGCGATGCCAGTTTTCGCAATATTGGTGGGGCCATTATTTGATTAAAATTGATCGCGTGTGCAAGTGCTGATCTTTTGGTGACTTCTGCTACCATCAATGATGAACTGCATTTCTAATATCAGACTGTTTGTGTTAGCACTTCGGATGGCTACCATATGCTTTTAATGCGAGTGTATGCTAGATTTGCTGAGACAGCAGTTTGTCAGTCTTTCCACAACGGACTGTGATAAACATTCTGTGTGTTTTTCGTTGGCACAGGAGCGAAGCAAAGATGGGGTGACCCGTTTGCTATGAAGCTGAAATTAAAATTACCAGATTACCAGATTACCAGAGGAGGAGAAGAAGACAATTCATTGTACCTTGACTTCACAGAAGACAGCACCATAGGTGGCCAGTCGGGATAACTCTCGTATGAACACTGTTTTAGCATCCTGTGATGTCATAACTTTGTCTTCTTGATGTATCTCCTTCAAGAGGGCCTTAAAAAAAAAAAAAAGTCCCATTTTATAAAAAACCAAACATAAACTCTTCAAAGACTTGACTGCCTTATTCTTTTTTTCTTTCTTTCTTTACATTCTATTTCTGTTCTCCTCCTCTTTCTTATTTGTTTTATTTATATATAACCTCTTCTTTCAGTTATCTAATCAATGCCAAACAAGAGCAGCAAGAGACCAGCAGACACTGATGGGAAATAGACCCAAGAGCCAATGAACAATGCCCAAATAACACCATAGAATAAACAAAAGAGGCTAACTTCATCACTAATGTATCTGATGCTAGCCTCGCAGATAATTCGCCATCTCCATGACAGCAGCCTAGCCAGCTCACCAAAACTAAGAAGACTCCACCAGGACAAAACCTGTATTATGTTGAACAGCAGAAGACGATGATGATGATGTTCAACCCCCACCAGGACATCACACCAAACAATAAACACCCAGTGACACAAAATGCCATCATTAGCATGAGGATCACGTGGGGACTGGTCCCAGAAACCCTGTTTAGCCCATAGCTTGGGTTATATTAGGGCCCCCGGCAACAGCCTGGGTGGGGCTTTAAAACAACACAAAACTGCCTCCAACACTGGGTGGGACACAGTGTATTAATGAACAGCAGAAAACATGACAGCAAAAATCAAAACCCAATGAAATGACAACCATATATGTGACCATAAATATAACTACTATGGATAGGCAAAAGTCCTTCCCAGCTCAAGGTTGTACCTGATCATAGCTAGTCAATCATCTTAACAAAGTCTTTGTGTGCACAACCTCATGTATTGTGTAAGTCAGTCTTCATTTTCTAAAGTTATTCCAATCTGGGTAGTCTCTGTTTATTACATTCCTTTAGCGGGGCTCTCTATGGCAATTGCTACCTGGTTATTCTTGCCAGCTTGCCAAAACCATTTAATCTGTTGCTCTTTAATGAACTGGTTTCGGTCCTGGACTTCTTATAATTTCTTAGTATTTAATTTTACAACTTCTTCTCTTTTTGGAACTCAGCAAAGAAAAGTAGGAGGGTCTGTCTGAACTGAATGCTTCATGCATCTCCAAAAGCAGTGGCTAACCATGAATCAGCCAGATGGCCTGTGTGTCGGCTGTAATAAGGCAACCCCTCTACCATGTAAAGTCAATCACCTGACTGCCTAAAACTATGATTACAAGTTATCACAAAGAAGACTGCTAACAGAGAAGTCTGGCAATCTCTCAGGCAAACCTTTACACCCTAGGGTAGAAAAGGATTCATTAAGTGAGTAAGTTCTATCATAAAATGCATCCGTTATGACCACTGCTGATATGCTACGACACTCACAGTTCACAATCTCACACGATCACTAGAATCACAGATCAAGTTTGTGTTCTTGTCCTGTCCACACAATATAACTAAGCCATCCAGGTGTGTGTGTGTGTGTGTGTGTGTGCGTGCGTGCGTGCGTGCGTGCGTGTATGTGTATATGTGTGTGTGTGTGTGTATATATATATATATATATATATATAAATATATATATATATATATATATATATCTTTTTTCCTACCCTTGCTCCTGTCTAATCAAGTTTTGCAATTGTCACAACATTTTCAAGTTTATTTCTTCTCATAACATGTTCAGGCAAATTGAAAAGATGACTATTGTCAAGGTACAAAAGACCATTTCCCAATTATATGTGAATAGGAATAACTTTGGTACAAAAGATCCATCACTTTTTCATTATAAGTGTATCAAAACAACTCTGGTACAAAAGATCTATAATTTTTCCAATATATGTGTATTTAAACAACTCTGGTACAAAAGATCTCTCTGTTCGCTAATACAGTTTCGTCCTTTTCAGGACGAAACTTTTTGTCATTTGAAGCCCTACTCTGGCTTTTGCCAGGGGCCGCAATATAGGCAGGCCATAAATATGGCCAAATGTCTGAACGCAGTTTCTGGGACCTCTCCACGGCGATCCTCATCCGCATGGTGGCACTTTGTGTCATCGGGTGTTTATCGCTTGTGTGATGTCCTGGTGGGGTAGAAAGTCAGTCAGTCAGTCAAAAGATCTCTCATTTTTCCTTATTTATGTATGGAAACAACTCTGGCATAAAACATCTCTCATTTTTCTATTTTATGTGTGTGTGAACAAATTTGCCACAAAAGCTCTGTAATTTTTTCATTATATTTGAAAGGGAACAGCTCCTAGATACATTTATCAAGGTGCATTGGAAACAAATAGGGAACAAAAGTTGTTTCACCATGCCATTCAGCATTTTATGGCTGAAGGTTGACTATGGCTTTCCTTATAAACCTGCTCCTTTTTTGTTCATTTCATTACGACCACCTAAACCAGATGTGCATACATTGATTGTTTTCTATCATATATGGGTATTTTTCTGGTGGAATTTAATGGTATACAGTAGGGGCACTTTTCAAGGCGTCATTGTTTTTAGCGTCCCTGAATAGAAATTTTGTGGTAAATACTGGCATCTTTTTTTCCAGACACCTTATTGTGAGTGCAGGCACCTTTTTAATTTCTAGGAAAACGTCCTTCTTAGGAGTTTAAAAAAAAAACATTTTCATTTGTGTAATCAGTTAATGACCTTTTTTCTGCTGTGATCACAATTAATGTACATTTTAAATTAATTTACCTTCTTAATTAATTAATTTACACAGCCAAATTGAATGACACTTCCAATTTACCTTTTCAATTTACTAGTTTACCTTCTCACTTAATTAATTTACTTTCTCAGTTAATTTACTTACCTCCACAATCAGTCAATTTACTTTGTCAATTAATTAATTTACCTCTACAATTAATTCATTCACTTGCTCAATTAATTAATTTACCCCTACAATTAATTCATTTACCACTACGATTAATTAATTTACCCCTACAATGAATTAATTTACTTTCTCAATTAATTAATTTACCCCTACAATTAATTAACTTACCGTCTCAATCTCTGAAATTTTCTTGCCATTTAAGTAGCCTGTAGGCATGATCTTGGGGATCACATCACTGAAAAATGAAAAAATTAACAAGCTGACAGGTTGCCTGGCGGGACTACTGTGGAGGGAAGACAAGCAGTAGACCAGGCTGATACACTCAGGCACTTTCCTACCCAATATGTCTCTAATATCCTGTGCCCATCTCCGTGCTGGTCAGCCCCTGCTCCTATTTTCTGGTACCATGCCTTCTGTTATTATTGTTTTTAATCCACAGTGGCACTTCACATGACAAAAATATCAAATATTTCAGACAAGATACTGTTAACTAACCCATGCTCTTTGATGCTCAGCTCTTTTCGGATGTCAGTTTTTCTTTTTTTTTCTTGGACCATGTTATTTTGAGAATCTTTCTATAGCTTTTCAGCTCAAAGGCCCATTTTTTCTTTGTTAATGACAGCCAGACAGTCCACGACACACATCCGTATGTTGCTACAGGGAAATATGCATGCTTTCAAAATGTTGGCTCTGATTTCCTTGCTGGTCCTTAACCATAGACTTTTAATGCTGTTTAATCTTTGCATTGCCATGGCTATCCTAAATCTGACGTGTGGTAAATGGTCTCTATTTATTATGTTGGGGGGATGGAGAGGGAGGAGGGGGGGCTGCATGGTCTCAAGGCATGGCATCTGCCTCGAGTGCCAGAGGTCCCAGGTTCAAGCCCCGGCGAAGGTTGGGATTTTTTCACATGGACTTCTGGTAATTTTCCCTTGTCTCTGGGTAGTGAGATCGGACACCTGTGTGTATTGTAGACAAAGTAAAAAATCTCTTGGCAACTGGAAATCGAAAAAAGAGTAGCCTAACGGCGCTGCCCTGACAAAAATTTGGAGCTAAAAATCTACCCAAAGTATTTCAGGATCCTCGCCAGTGCTACAAAGTTAATGCACTGCACTGAGATTCTTTGGACTTGAGTTAGAAGTAGAACTGAGCACTTATGGGTTACTACCCTTGTGCCAGGATGTTGATTCGTTGAGTAAACCTAAACCTGTTTATTATGTAGCATAGATATTAAAAGTCTGTGACATTTTTCAATTTCTTCACATTTATTGTTGTGTTTTTTTTTAGGTCACAGGCAGTCATTTTACTTATCTTGACATAGCATTAGAGCCCTTTAGCAGCCATTTGTTTTAGGCTCTGAAGGTCATTAATCTGGTTTTGAATTCCATCCTTCAGTTTGCTAATGCAAGACTTTAGTGGATTCTGTTGAGGCAATCACTGGATCTCTACAGTTTCATGCTTTGTGCTTTATTCACAGCAGGTGAAATTCTGCTCTGAGGAGAGAGATTGAGGCATCTGGGATAAAATCTAGTGCAATGAATTGGCTCCCCTTACCTCTAAACAAATTTAAGCATTATATTCAACAAACTGTTGTCACTGTTCCATCCTTCCTGGACAAATGTGCTACACCGTGCTATAGGGAGACATATGAAACCTAAGCATATTCTCCACTGAATAAAGCATCATGATCTCTTCATTGTCCTGCCTTGTTCTCTTAAAAGGAAAGGTAACACTAATACATTTCAAAGAAAGCATGCTGCAGAAACTGCTGGATCAGAAAAGAAGTGCTGTGTGTGTCTACCTGCTGGAGCTTCCCTCCCAGACCAGCTGCCAAAACAAGGCTTAGGGCCAGTTTAAAAGTTAACAGTGCCAAAAATATGAGTTTGAATGCTCACCTCAGCTGGTTGACAGGGATCTCACCACCAGCATACAGAGCAATGTAAACAAGAGAGGCTAACTTCATCACTAATGTATCTGGTATTTGGTGATAGCCTCGCAGGTAATTTGCCATCTCCTGAAAGATCAAAGACCATTAAACACAAATAGTTCCCATGTTCTGGACCTCATTTGTGTGTGTGTGGGGAGGGGGGGGGAGCCCACACACACACACACACACACAAACTATAGACTCACTGTCTTTAAAAAGTGACCAATTAGGGTTACTGAAATAGGACATATTGAGCTAAAAAGCGAAGTTATCACAGTCTAGCTTAGCCAAACACAAATCAACATGCAAACCACAATTTTAGGGAGCATAGGACTGACTGACTTTCTACCCCACTAGGACATCACACAAGCGATAAACACCCAATGACACAAAGTGCCACCATGTGGATGAGGATCGCCGTGGAGAGGTCCCAGAAACTGCGTGCAGACTATTGGCCGTATTTATGGCCTGCATATATTGCGGCCCCTGGCAAAAGCCAGGGTGGGGCTTCGAATAACAAAAAAATTTCGTCCTAAAAAGGACGAAACACCTACTGCTAGGTAAGTCCTTCTATGGCATATGCTCAAAGAGAATTTCAGCACATTGCACAAATAACCACTGCGGAGGAGATAAAATATGCATATAGCAAACTCATGCATTATATAAATATTACTTATTGGTGAGTTGAGTTAAAAGCCAACATCATAATATTTGGGACATTCTTGTAAGTGCTCTATCCTAATCTTCAGCAGCGAGTACAAAATTCCAATTTAAATGCACGAGTAGCAGTGTGATCCTATGTCTGTCTTGCCTTTCCTCTGAGTGTAGAGTATTGGCCAGTTGCCCCGGCCACTTTCTGCGGTGCCATTCCATCAAAACTTCAATGATCTTCTCACATTTCCTCATAGCTCATTTGCTTTCAAAGGGCGATGACCAAATCTTGCCTGTTGTGCATCAATTTACCACCCAGCGGGTGCAGAACCAGCCTGTCTGTCTGTTCACTTCCCAACCTCCTGCACAGACCGGAGCAAAAAACCAAGGCATGCTGACGACCTGAGATCTCTGAAGCAATGCTTGCCACTTTGCAAAGAGCATGCCTGTCCGAACCTTTTTTGGCATGCTTTATGAATGTGTTAAAATAAAGACAATTGTGGCCTCCATATGGGTTCGGGGCCATATCTTAGGGAAAACAAGAAAAGACCCACTGGCCTCCAACAAGCAAGTTGTTAAAGGTGACTAATTAGGTTGTTTCTTACAAAGTCAGTTTGCATGTGCCTGAGAGGTGAGAATCAACATTCTGCACAGACAAAAGCCTGATCTGTAGAACCAATATGCACACAACACACAAGTTCTGGACAAGACCAAAGTCCAGAAGGGAATTAACAATCAGAAATTTTCATTCACTGGAGCTTACAGCTGGTTAACATTAAGAAGCTGACGTGTTTGCAGCTAATTCTCAAGCCAGTGGAAGGCCACAGTGACCACCTATTTTTGTGTGTGTGAGTGGTCGTCATGTTCTTTTCATTATCTAGCCACCATAGCTAAGATGTGCAATATCTCCAAAGGTGGGTTGTTCACCCACATCGTCTTCTTTATCAATGTCCATTGTTCATTGTTGATGTGCGTTGAAGATGATCTTTTAATGAAGGAACAAAGGTAACTTTAATCTTTGTTCATTTAAATATCATCTTCATTGCACATCAGATATGGCCATAAGTGCTACAATATAATCCTGCATGTCTCTAGTTTTAGGCTAACAGCTCTCATTCTGTTCTGGTCGATGTAACGATGGGTGGCTCCCACATGGGTTTCCAATCTCGCTGCTCCAACTAGTACATCCAGGGTATGCAGTCTATTCAGCGAGAAGTCATTTTTCCAGGAACTTTTTCATCATTTGTCTAAGTAACATATTTGCACTGTATGAAATTTACACAACGTGGCCGAAAAGTACATCTTCTTTGGGTATTTGTTTTCTAGGTCAGACTTCCTGGAATAATTATCTGAGACATCCATGCCACAGGAACGGAAAGGGTAAGGGATGGTATATGCACTAAACTGTTTTTTTTTGGTGTGTTTTTGTTTGTTTTTGAAATTCCGTGATTTCTGACAATCCATTTTATGTAAAAAAAAAAACGAAAAAAAAAAAAAAAAAACACCTGGCAAATGTTGCTGAGAATTTTTCTAAATGACAACAACATCTTTACTTGTTTCAACTTAGTCTATTTCAAAGCTAAAGGAGTTCCCTAGAGACACTATAGGACAAAAACTGATTAAACTCATTATTTAAATACAAAGAGTTAATATCAGTTTGGGACAGGAGGCAGCAAAAAACATAATATTATCTTTGGAAACACCCCAAAATTATGGTTTTCGTTGCCAGTTGTATACAGGGTAGTCTTGAGCCGGAAGATTTAGGGCAGCACTGCTAGAGCATTCATCTCAAACTGCTAGTTACCACCACTTTACTGAAAATCAAAGCCAAGGCATGTGCAAGAGGGCCCAGCATTCTAACCCACTGTCCTGCTGAAATGCATTTGTTAACAACCACAATCCGATTCAAAGAAAAAACCCGCACTAAATACTCTTGGATTATTCTGTGTTAAGCAAACTATTGATCAGTTTGCATTTACATGAGACCAATATCTTTGCGTTACAGATTCATCTATACCTAAGACAGCACAACATTTCACTTACTGAAATCCCAGTGTGAGTTCCGGGACCCCATTTTGGAAGGGGTGGGGGAGGTGAGGGGGAGAGAGGTAGACCTACTCCTCTTCTCTTCCCTCCTTCCACACACATCTCAGACACACAAGCATGCCATAATAAGAGACTAATAAAGGGTTTTCCTTCAAAGCTAGAGTGAAAGCAGAGAAACCAACAGTCTGCATTCAAAGTAAACCAGATCTGTAAAATGGATACCCACACACAACAAAAGTTCTGGAACGAGACTGAAGTCCAGAAGTGGACTAAACCAGAAATTACATCTGGACTTTACAGAAAGTGAATGTTCAAAAAAAAAAAAAAAAAAAAAGACACTGAATCATAATATGTGAAATGGACTGTTTATCTGTGTGGATGCACTTTGGTTTTCAGTAATAATGAATAGTAAACATGCCATGGACAAAACCAACCTGGGGAAAGTGGAATATTCTGTCAGCAACTGGGTCTGCACAAGGCTGTCCATTGACCCATATCTTCTTCAACATCACAAGGACACCTGTAGAAGATGCCAGCGCCTTGGAACTAGAATCTACAGTGGAAAAAATAATTGGATATATAGTAAAATTTCGTTAACATGAATATGCTTAAGCAGAACACTAGGTTAACATGCACAAACTTTTGGTCTCAGCAGGGATATATTAATTTTAGTCTCATGTAGCACATATTTATTTTAAAACAAACTCAGTTTTCAGTCCTTTGGAATTGATGTTAACAAATTTCTTTTTTTAACTCATTCACTCACTGCACTCTTTTGCCATTATATCTTACATAGGCTGCTTGTGCCAGGTTGGGCATGGTCAAATAGTTTTTTATTTCTTCATAAAATTGGAAACGATGGCCATAGCAATGCAAAGATTGAACAACCTTAAAAGTCTATGGTTAAGCACCAGCAAGATGATTAAAATTAGAATTTTGAGAGCATGCCTCTTCCCTGTGGTTACATACGGATGTGAGTTTTGTGGACTATCTCAGTCCTTAAAAAAGAGAATAGGGGCTTTTGAGCTGAAATGCTATAGAAAGATTCTCAGAATATCTTGGACAAAGAAGATGAGAAATATTGACATCTTAAAAGATCTGAACATCAAGGAAGATTGGCTAATAAACAGCATCCTTTCTCAAAAGCTGAAATATTTTGGTCATAGCAAGCACAACAATGGATAGCAGAAGGCATGGTACCAGGAAGGAGGGGCAGGGGCCGACCGACCCGAAGATGAGCACAGGATTTAAGTGACTCCTTGAGTGTGAAAGTGCATGAGGTGGGAGAACTGGCGAGAGACTGAGTTTCTTTCAGGCAGACTGTGATGAGAGCGACGTTCTGCAAAGGACCTGCTACATGATGATAAAATTGGAAACAGAAGAAGATAAAAGACAGCAGGGTAAACCAAGGTAATACATGCTGCTATCATAGTGTCGGAAATCTCTGTTGAAGCCATTAAGTTTGGCACAAATAATGCATCTTATCCAATATATTTGGTACACAAAAAAAACAGACCCCAGTTACAGCCAAAGCTGCTCACAGCAGGTTGAGCAGTGTCAATTTTTTTTTTCTTCAGAAAATCAGAAAATGGAAGGACATAACTAACACCAGGGTGTCCTATGTTAGTTGCGTATCCTTGACAGGACATTGCAGAACCAAACACTGGCATTCTGTGGTTCTTGTGGTTTTTCTAGGCAAATTTACATCCAGTAGTTAACAGCAGGGTTCTTTAAGGTAATACTTGGTGCTTCTATAGTGTCTTAAATCCAGGTAGTTTTTTAGGAATAAGAGGTGAGAATGAAGGGAACTGACCACCTCACCCCATACGTCATTGTCTAGAACAGTGGTCTTCAAGCAGTTGGCCACGGGGGTAAAAGGACTGGGTAACACATGTTTGGAATACATGAAGGATGAACAGTTTACACTCAACTGACAGTGTCTGCTATAGAATTACTTTTGGCAGACCTGCTTCTTTTACGCCATGTATTGTGATGTTGGTAGTCATATCTATACAAAGCATTCTGTACTTTCAGTCATTTCTGAGACAGATGATCTTCCATGCAATTATGTCTAACTGTCCAGCATCTTTTCTCTATCTCCCCCTGCTCTTTTTTTTTTCACTCTTGTCTATTTTACTTCTACTTTTCATGATGTAACTAAAGAATTTAGATTGTCCCCTTCTGATATCAGTAATCATTAGCAGATTTTCAAAACAGGAAACTGCAACTTGTAACTGACAAGTGCCAAAGAAAAACTTTAGTAATGTTTTCTGTTAAGACTATACATAATTTGGCTGCTACAACATTACAAGATGAATTGTGTGAAAATTAAAGAAATGAGGCTGACTCATGCTAAAATAAAAATAGTTCAACCATTATTCACTGAAGAAGAAAAAAGAAGATGACAAAGAAGAATACAAAGAGAAGGGAGAAGGTGCAGGAAGGAGAGGAAGAGAAAAGCAAGAAACAGGTGGTGGGGAAGAAGAAAAAGCTCAAGAAGACAAAACTGAAGATATTCCTAAAACCTATGTACTCACCACCATTTCTTTTGCTCTCCTTAAACCAGTATATCTCTGCATGGGCTAGGCAGTCGAAATAGAAAGATCGGTCTGAGAGACAGTGAACTGTAAATACAAAAAAACAACACAAAAAACCATTATTTTATATTAGTCTTGAGAACATGTGTGCTTAGATGAATGGTGCAGTTTGTGGGGATACTACCATCTTTATCCCACGACAAGGAAATGCAGTTTGGAAACCTAATTTTTTGGCAGGATTAACTAGCTCCTTAGCCTTGGCTTGTAGCTTCCCTGTGTTGGTCCGGGACTCCCATTGTGAGGAAAACAAGAATAAACCCACTGCCTCCCAAACAAGCACGTCGTAGGAGTAGATTAGCTGGGGGATTTCCTTTGAAGTCTGAGTGCATCTGCTCTAGAAGCAAGGAACAACTAACTGCACACAAATAAGAGAGTAAAACGGATGTTCATGCAAACTCAGGCCCTGGCACAAAGCCAAAGTCCAAACGGACAAACAACCTGGACTTTCCGCCAGAGATTGCAGCTGGTGAACAAAAGAAAAGAAGAAGGTTGGCAGCTGGTTCAAGCCGGGAGTTCTGAGATATGGACACAGAAAGCACTGCACTTCTAATCCTGAAGAGCTTCTGAAGCATGCTTTGTTCATAACATTTTGTTGTTGCCTCTTCTTTGAAGTTAACCAAGCTGACAGAGAAAGGGAACATGCTGTTTGGAAAACACATGGTCTTTACAATTGTGCTATAGAGAGGAGGAACTTCAACCCTGGACTTGATAAGTATTACTAAGGGCTGCTATTCGCATGCATCCCTGTAGCACAATATTGTCTGGTTAGTCGGAAAGGTGCCAAAAACAAGTTTTTGGGAAATTAAATGACATCTTGAACTTTGTTAATGTATTTAAACATCAAAACACAATTGATATTTGGTTAGGTTTGATTTTAGTTGTCAATCATTTTAATTGCAAATGGATGTCTCCATAAGTGTTCCAGTCTACTTCTATAGATGACACACAAAAAAGAATCTTAGAACAGTGCACAAATTTTATAGTACCAGTATAGATACACACAAATGCGCACACACACACACACACATATGCACACAAATGCGCACACACACACACACACACATATGCACACAAATGCGCACACATACACACACGTACATATATAGTGGTAACTCTGTATATGTTTGCTCTGGTATACGCTCAACTTGGTATACATTCTGTTTAGACGCAAAAACGTTTCCTTTGTTTGGAATATGAAGAGCTTGCTAGCACTTGTGTGAGTCCAACTTAGTCATGACACTACAAGCTGTTGTTGTTTACCTCTCTTGAGAGAGAGCTATTGACATATTTCAATGACTTTGCAGACAAGTACCACTCCAGCAAAGCCCAAACAAGTCATAACAATGCCTGGAATGACCAGACAATGTCACATTTCTGAAACATCCCGAGGGAAAGCAGAAGTAAAGGTTTTTTTTTTTTGGAGAGATTTTTAGTAAAAGTCAAACCTGATGAGCCTTAACCAGGTCCCAGCAGTGATAAGACATCCACACACAAAAAAAAAACACAAGAAAAATTTCAGATTCCTGAGGTTTAATTGGAAAGGGGTGCTCCTTACAAACAATAACACCTCCTTCTTCTCAATACCATCTGAGTAGGCACTGGACACTTCTCAGGAAGTTAGAGTGAAGTTAAATTGTTATTTGTTTCATCTAACTTGAAATTTTTACAAAAATTATTTGTTTATTTCATTATAAGGCGGTACATAAATTATTTTATACACCCCCATCAACGTATAATATGCCAATAACAATTTTTTGTTTATGTGAAAGACTTCATCATTTTCCTTTTATTTCCTTTGGGAAAACTTGTGAGCAAACAAATTAAGAGAAGTTTAGAGGCAACTGATATGTGGTTTTTGAGAAGAATGTTGCGAATACCTTGGACTGCCAGAGTAACTAACAATGATTGTCTGAAAAGGGCTAATGAAAGTAGAACATTATATACAACAATGAAGAGGAGTCAAAAACAGTTCTTTGGTCAAGTGATGAAAAAAGGAGCACTGAGAAATATTGTGATGACTGAAAAGATCACTGGTAGAAGAGGCAGAAGCAGACAAAGCGAAATGATGCTGGGCAGTGGCATGGAGGAATATCATCAGTGGAACTGATCCAGAACACCAAAGACTGAGATCTGTAGAGATGCATGAATGCCTAAGCCAGCTGGCAAGGCACTTGATGATGATGATTTACCCTTGTCCTTTGAAGTCAGAAACAGGCTGTACTCATGGAATGACTTCAAGGAAAGCCTACTGGCTATCTCCTTCTTCAGGTCAAATATTCTAGTGTGGCTGGTGACATCCAGGACCTGCAGGATGCAGCAAAGATATTTCACTCATTAAATACCAATGTGTGAATAACTCTTATTGATTATGTTTAACTCACTCATTACCAAGTCGCTCATCCCATGTTTCTTTGTCTTTGTCTTAGCGTTCACCAGTCGTAAACTCTGGCTGAAAGTTCTGGTTGTTTGTTCACTCCTGGACTTTGGTCTTGATCCAGGATATTTTCTGTTTGCATGCACATGTGTTTGACAGATCTGACTTTGTCTGCAGACTATTGGTTCTTCATTGCTCAGGCAGATGCACTCTGGCTGTGGAAAACACCCCTAATTAGTCACCTCCGATGACATGCTTGTTAGGGAGGAGTGGGTATATTCTCAGAGCAAGAGCAAGGTGAAGAGATAAAACACCTGGAAGGCTTGGCCATATGAATGGGGTGAGACAAGAACATTGCCCTGATCAGTGATTTTGATGATAAAAAAACTTTAAGCAGCCTGTGCTTACTGACACAGCACATGATGATGATAATATGACTTCCCTCACTCTGAGTTCCAAGGAACACATCATACATTCACAGGTTCCTACCTCAAAACCCAATGAGCAGACGATGTGCCGATTTTATGTCTTTCTCTTAACTACTTCTTAAGCCTGTATTTCTAAACTCTCTGGGACTCAACAAATTAATTCTCTATAGTTCATCAAGTTGTTGTACCAGCTCTTTCTACCATTGTTGTTTTTTAACTCCTTTCATCCATGTCTGTATTTGAGCTGCTTCAGCCATAATCATTTCTTTGCTTACATCACTTCTTAGGATATAACTAATCAAACCAGTATCTACCTAAGACAAACTAGTTAAACATTATATCATGTGACTTTTTTCCCCTTCTGAAAGTCCCCATGCTGCACATCTCACAAGTGAAAGTTCAATTTAATAATCTGATCACCACTTGAGTCTTGGATTAATCACATGATTCTTTTGTTTACACAGAACTGATCCATTTAATCTCCATAGTTTCTAACATTTTCATCAACTACCTATTCTTCTTCTTCTGCCTTTCTAACTCCCAATGGAGTACAGGTCTTTAACCAACTTATCTCAAGTCATTCTATCCTTTGTTATTGAATGCAGCTCTCCCTATGTCTTCCCCATCTTTTTAACTTTACTCTCAACTCCCTTCTCCATGTTTTGTTTTGTTTTGTTGGTCTTTCTTATTTCTTTGTCCCTGTGGGTTCAAGTGCAAAGACATTCTAGTTATATTGTTCTCTTGTTTTCTCAAAGTGCATCCTATCCACCGCTGTTGCCTTTTCTTTACCTCTTGGTCTACTGGAACTTGTTTAGCTATCTCCCAAAGCTTTACATTAGTGACTATCATACCATTGAATTCCCTTTATTTTGCTCAGGCACCATTTACTGAGTGCTTGTAATTTATTAGTTACTGCCTTAGTTGTTCTCCATGTTTCTGCTCCTCACAACAGTGACTGATTTGACATTAGAATTAAAAGTTGCGAGTTTAGTATTAGTTATAATTTCTTTTGACCTGCACAAATTCCCTAGGGCTATGAAAGCTGCTCTTGCCTTCTGCTTTCGTATTTTAATATCTCTATCAGTTCCCCCATCTTTGTCTACACTACTGCCCAAATAAGTGTATGACTCCACATCATGGAGTGGAATACCATTAGACCTAAAGGTCTTTTGTTTTTGTTTGTTTGTTTAATGACATGCTGATCCATGGAAAGATAAAAATTTTACCTGTGTGGTTTTATCAGGAAGGAAGACTTGAATCTTCACACTCTGCTGCTGTTTGGAGACCATCTCATGCTCCAGTTGGTGAGATGGGTAGAGGCGATCACCTCCACGTCTACACAAAAATTAGAATGACAAAATAATATTTATAATCACCAATCAGTAGGTCTTTGGCAGAATGTCACTCTTCATGGCCTCCTGAAAGTCTCTCTTTCTCTAACTAATTCTCCTACCATTGTTGCTTTCATAGCCAATGCATCTTCAGTGTCTTGTATCCATGTTCACTGAAGTAAGCCCCCTGATTCATTTTCTGGAAACTGTGCCCTCCATTACTGTTCTTACCAGGCCACAGTGACAACAAAAAAATACCTCAGCTTTCAGGACAGGATACTGTTTATCAGCCAATTCTCTTCAATGTTCAGTTCATGTATGACGTCAGTGTTTTACTGTTGTAATAGCAATACAAATTATTGTTATAATGCAGAGAATTCATCTCATCTTGATTCTCTTACAACCTTGCAGTGGTGTCAAGAGGAAATATAAACTATGGAAGAGTGGCATATTGTGTGACTCATAAATGGTTGCTTCCAGGGACAGTTTATTTCCAATATTCTTTTTATTTAAGTTGAGCTGAGAACCGACACTACAGTACTTGGGATATTCCCACAAGCAATCTTTTCCCAACTTATTCCAATTATGGCTATACCAGTAGCTCTTATGGATAGTCTACGAGGAAACTATTGAGGGATTAAGATCAGAGAAAATCCTTTTTTCACTTTCTCTTTTGCCACTTTTGATGTCGAGGCAGATATAAGGTTCTACTTCTTGCTCTTCTGGCCGCCTCGAGAGTAGAATGCACCATGCTGTTGTACAGTTTCTTTAATCTTATCTTGTTCTTGGTCTACCTTGTGCTCTATATTCCTTTCCTCTTGTAGTGTATGCCTTTGTAATGGGAGATTTTTTTCACCCTGACAAGGAAGGTTGGGAGGAAAGCCCCAGGTTAACCATAACACCGAGAGAAGCTAGATACTCGGATTAACTGAGGTTTTCAAGGTAGGGATGACCAAGTGTTATCATGGAGTGTTATGACCAAGGAGAACGACCACAAGTCGCCACGTGGAACCCAAGAATGACCACGTATTGCCACGTGGAACGAACACTGGGTATACGTCAGACCCCAGTCGGATCAGACAGTATGTGTTGTCTTTCAGAAGGAGAGGACATGAGAGTGATCGAGTGTGAATGAGGATTGCTGCAAGATGAAGACCAGACGACAACATCTATCGAAGTAAAGTCCAGCCAAGTCAGGGGTGTGAAACTCGATGCAATGACCATATCCATCTATGCGGCGATGTGGAACTGAAGACGCAGAACTCTGGTTGGTGAATGTGTGAGGAGTCAGTGTGTTGGCGTCTGAACAATGTGTTGCTTGAAAGCTGTTTTTTAGGACATGTGTTTAGATGTCAATAAAACTGTCATGTATCTTGGACACGGCTATGTCATCTTAGAATGTGAGTAATATCACCCAGTAGACACGTCATCCCCTAGAGAACCAGCCAAAT
Source organism: Candidula unifasciata (assembly GCA_905116865.2). NCBI lineage: Eukaryota > Metazoa > Mollusca > Gastropoda > Stylommatophora > Geomitridae > Candidula > Candidula unifasciata. The sequence continues at coordinate 131,267 of CAJHNH020001165.1, forward strand.
GTCAGACCACAATTATTACAAGTGGAACATGACATATTGCAGCCTTATATGGGACGGCGTCGCAAGGCATTCTATCTAGGTAGACAATATATCTTATTGTATGTCATTAGAATTTATTCTTTGTTGAGTTTTTCTTAATCAAATCATTCCTGATATTATCTGTTATGGTTACTCGAGTAGCCCTTCTCAAACATCTGATCTGCACAGAAAATGGTGCAGTATGTCCACACTTGTGCTTGATGCTGAGGGAAGCAAGTGGTGGAGGACTACTTGTTAATGCTTTTATCAAGATCACTTCCAAGTTACAAGATGAGGTGACACTGTTCACTGATTTGTATTATTTTCTTTAAGTGAATGAATGAATGGATACATATATATGACATTACTGCACGTGGACATTCCCACATGTGTTCTGTCCCCTTCCTCAGTAGCCAATGAAGAGTTCCCATTCGATGATTCCAGTTGCCACCTGAATAAAAATTCTCTGTGCTTAGAAAATCGTCCAGGCCCTTAGCCTGTTCTAAACTGAGTCATTCTGGTGAAACATGGATGCTGTGACTGCTCTGTTACACTGTTTATTACAACCCAGACAGTCTTCACCCTGTCAACTTTATGATGAAGTAGCCCTCCACCAAGAAGGGCTGGATCAGCTAATCTATCTGTCTGCTCATTACCACACACAGCAGGATATGCTGGGCCAAAAAAATCCACAATATGTTTCTTATCTGACTTTTAACATGTAATGCAAGCCACTCTGAGATACCAACTGATATTTTCCAAATGATGCATATTTACCTTTACTTAACTTAACTTATTAAGTTGAAATCCTTATATATAATTTATTTCTTGCGGCATTTAACTCACTGAGCATGTTAATGATAGGTCAATAACCCTTCCTACATCCTGTTTTGTCATGTCATGTTGTCCATAGTAAATAAAACCTGTCCCCATCAATGGTGAAGCAGAGATACAATAAAAAAAAAAAAAAAAAAAAAAGTAAAGATCCCTTTTCACGCCTTTCGGCGCATTGGGCATATGGGCAGAGCGTCCCATATTTTTTACAGACCAATCGGCACTCGGTGGGTAATGTGGTCAGCATTATGCCGGCCATCTTCACTTCCCCAGGACAGCCATCCTGGTACCCATTTGAGGCTGGGTCGACCTGCAACGTCCCATACCACGATAAAAATCCACGCAGCCCGCAGTGGGTTTCGATCGCGGTACGTTGGATTACGAGTCGGACTCGCAAGGCCTTAGCCACGGACGCCGCAGAGATACAGTGCTAGACATATTTTGTAATAGACCATTTGACATTCAGTGGGTGGTGTGGTCAACCTTAGGCAGACCAGCTTTGCTGTTCTATTTTACACTGAGTTAATATGAAAGCCTTAGTCATTTAGGGTAAAAAAAATAATCTCTAGTCACTGTACTGCAGCAGATCCCAAATCCATAGTATAAAAGAATAATTTTAGTACACTCCCTTTTCCATTTAGTCAATCCAGCCCTACGTCATCATGTTTCTTTGAACAGTAAAACAATCCCCTGCCAACTTGCTAGGCCAGTCATCGGTTAAGGACACAAACCTATGACCTAGGTCATCATGTCTCTTTGAACAGTAAAATAATCCCCTGCCAACTTGCTAGGCCAGTCATCGGTTAAGGACACAAACCTATGACCTAGGTCATCATGTCTCTTTGAACAGTAAAATAATCCCCTGCCAACTTGCTAGGCCAGTCATAAGTTAAGGACACAAACCTATGACCTAGGTCATCATGTCTCATTGAACAGTAAAATAATCTCCAGCCAGCTAGCTAGGCCAATCAGGTTAATGACACAAATTTATTATGAATGATAACGGTCAGAATACCAAGGATATTATCTACATTGATGGTTACTTTGTGTATGTTGTTGCAGTGCTGTTTCACCTCTGTGACACTTGTCTCTCTTATGCAGTATTGCTTCTTTGCTATTGTACATTTTCTCTTATCCTCCATCATGTGATCTTGCTTTTTACAAAAAAATTTAGGGGATTTTGTAAAAATGTACAAAACACTTAAAGCCAACAGTAACAAATCTTTCCTGTAATGTACAACACCAAAATTCGATGACAGTTACTCTTGCCTTCATGCTGGAGAATTTAAACTGGAATGTCACAATAGCAACTCTTCACTGTGATGTTCAATACCGCAAAATAAAAGTAGCACTCTTTTCTGTCATGATGTCAGTACAAAATCGAAAACTAACAATAGAAACGCCATTTTAGAAAAAAATACTAAAAGTCAACAATAGCAACTCTCTGCTCTGGTGCTGGCAGTACAAAGTGAGAAGCTATCCATAACAACTCTCTCCTGTGATATTATCTTCTATTTCTTTCCTTCCTCTTTTACTGATGTTGAGGGAGATACAAGGTTCTATTCCTGCTATTATGGCCATCTCAACCAGACACTTCACAGTTTTAAAGTTTATATGATGTTATCTTTCCATACTGTTCTTTGTCTACCTTGGACTATACATCCCTCTCCTCTTTTGGTATATGCCCTTGATGGTATAGTCTTGCCAGTCATTTCCTCTAAGTGGGCAAGCCATTTGATTTGCTTGTCTTATACTTATTTGTAATTTAGTATATTTCTATGCACAATTTTGTTTTCTTATGACTTCATTCCTCACTGTATCTCATCTTGCCACTCTTGAGCCATTCTCAAACATCTCATTTCCACAGTTATTGATTTCCTGTGATGTATAACATCAAAATTCAATAACAGCCCCTTTCTACCATGATGTTTCTAACAGAAAATCAGAAATCAAGAAACAACAACTGCAGTAGCAATAGAAACATTCATACACACCTTCTTTTCATCTTGATATTTGTCTCACAGTGGCTGGCCATTGGGTGAGATGACCCTTTTACAAAGAGTAAGATGTGGTCAATCAACTCGCTGCTAGGTGGGGTCAGTGAGCTTAACATGGTCAGCAAGCACCAACCTCGGTCAGCACTTGTCCTGATAGGTGCAAACAGTACAGATAGAACAAAGAGTACTGATAGACATAAGGAGCATAAATAAACACAAAAATAATGATAGACACTAAGAGTAAAGATAGAACAAAGAGCACTGATAGACATAAGGAGCACAAATAAACACAAAAATAATGATAGACACAAAGAGTAAAGATAGAACAAAGAGCACTGATAGATATAAGGAGCACAAACACAAAAATAATGATAGACACAAAGAGTAAAGATAGAACAAAGAGCACTGATAGATATAAGGAGCACAAATAAACATAAAAATCAATGATAGACACAAAGAGTAAAAATAGAACAAAGAGCACTGATAGACATAAGGAGCACAAATAAACACAAAAATCAATGATAAACACAAAGAGCACTGACCAAAATCAAGAGCACTGAAAGATACAAATAGCCATAGCAGACGCATGTGGGTAAAGATTATGCATTACAGTATTCAAAACAAGGTGATATTAGCTCAGTCACTCTTCTCAACAACCATTGGGGAGTCTCCATATTGACGGTACCTGTTGTCATCTGGTTAACTACTTGTCTGGCCTTCCCCCAAGTCTCAAGTGATGCCTGGAGCCCACATTGACTCTCCACTGCATCATTCTCTCCAGGTACACGTTTTCAATATTGCCATTTTTACTGATTACCGATTATTATAATCAGTGCCAAACATGGACACTTACATCCTCCACTGAACATAAAATTGTGAAAACAGAGATCAAAATCCTTAGAAGAGATTCAGGAGTTTCAAGGAAAGACAGAATACGAAATCACAAAATCAGACAAATGCTAGTAATAAAGCCAGTCTTACGGATCATCCAAGAACAACAAATGAAGTGGTTTGGACACCTAACAAGAATGCCCTGGTACTATCTGCCACAGCGAGCCACACTAAAACGTTACAACTAGTGTAGAGCAAGTGGAATACCTAGAAGGTATGGCATTAAGAACAGCCTTAAAGAAATGAACATCAGTCTTAATAGTGCTCATCAACGAATGTTACATCTTCCCCCGACACTTCGATGAGGTACAAGGTGGAAGAGAAGATGAGACGATGAGACCTATTACCTTGCCCCTTAGGCAAGATACCCCCTCTGCCTTTTGCAGTCACAGTACACCCCCATGTGGAGCCAGTCCAGCCAGCCTATCTGCCTGCTCACTTCCAAAGATGCCTTACATGGCTCAGGCAAACTATCTGTGTGACTCTCATTATCTGTGACTTCTGGATTAATGTGACTCATTTCATATGAAGAAAACCTGACAACCTTCCTGAGCATGTTTTGCGAATGCAATAATATGCAACATTTATGGCCGATATTTGCAGGGAGACGATGATACAAGTCACTGTAGAACAGACTAGTGCCCAGGAACTAATACAGGCAGATGGCAGTACAAGTCACTGTAGAACAGACTGGGGCCCAGGTACACATACAGGGAGATGGTGGAACAAGTCACTGTAGAACAGACTGGGGCCCAGGTACACATACAGGGAGATGGTGGAACAAGTCACTGTAGAACAGACTGGGGCCCAGGTACACATACAGGGAGATGGCAGTACAAATCACTGTAGAACAGACTGGGGCCCAGGTACACATATAGGGAGATGGTGGAACAAGTCACTGTAAAACAGACTTGGGCCCAGGAACACATACAGGGAGACGGTGGTACAAGCCACTTTAGAACAGACTGGGGCCCAGGTACACATACAGGGAGATGGCAGTACAAGTCACTGTAGAACAGACTGGGTCCCAGGAACCCATACAGGGAGATGGCAGTACAAGTCACTGTAGAACAGACTGGGGCCCAGGAACCCATACAGGGAGATGGCAGTACAAGTCACTGTAGAACAAAAGGGGGCCCAGGAACCCATATAGGGAGACAGTGCTTCAAGTTACTATGGAACAGACTGGGGCCCAGGAACCCATACAGGAAGACAGTGGTATAATCCCTGTAGAATAGACTGGGGCCTACCTACTTAATATTCTCAAAGACAAGAGAGGTGCACATACACTGCAGCTTATCTCTAAAGAAAGTAATAAAGATGTCTTGAAAGAAACTGACTCATGAAGAGAACTGATTGCCCACATCAGAAAGAGACAGTCTACATTCTTTGGTCATGTGAAGAGAAGGAGAAAACTGGAGTACATTGTGACAGTAGGAAAGCTGGAGTGGAGAAGAGGCAGAGGGAGACCAAGAGAAAAAAAATGTTAGACAGTTTGAGATCAATGCATGGAATATCATCTGTGTCAGAGTTGGCTGAAAATACACGAGACAGAAAATTGTGGATAGACATGACTACCAATGCCACACGGCATGGACTTTAAGAAGTAGAATCTCCTAAGTGGAAACAGCACACTTTTTGTTTGTTAATTACATACCCAATGTGTCTCTAGATGTGAAAAAAAAAAATATTTCACTTACTTATCAGGATTATTGGTGAGTTGTTTGACAATCTGGCAATAGATTTCCTCCCTCAAGTATTTCTGCAACAGCAAATATTCAAGACAGGGTTGAAATATGTTAAAGAGTTTGTGGTCACGACATTCATAATCAAGGAAAGGATCCTTTTCCCATGCTATTAGGCATACAGGGCTAGACCTATCTTTCATAGACTAAAGGACACTCAGTGGGTGCTGTGGTAAAATCATGCTGGCCACCGTTATTTTCCAGGACTTTTCTGGTACCCATTTAAGGCTGGGCTGACCTGGGACTATAATTAAATTACTATAAAAACTGGTGAGCTGTAGTAATGGAGTGGCAAGAGGTTTGCCTGCTGGTTCAAAGACCTTGGGGTCAAAACCACGTTATGGTCCATTTGTTTTTAAAATAACTGGCAGTGTACCTGTCCCCACTTGCCTGCTGAACCCAGTCTCAAATAATCTGAAGATTGATGATGATGATGAAAGTATTTTAGTCCCTAAGAAATAATTAATTTTAATGAGCAAGTCTTAAGGAATCCATAGCCGAGTGATTAAGCCTTTTGCACAGAATGAAAATAACTCAGGAATACCTACAATAGAAGATAATAGAAAAATATGGTCAGTTGTCTACTATGGAATGAGAAAATCTGACAGCCAACATCATTGTAATACCAATCTGGGCTTTTTTCTCTGGTGGTATGCAAGGTGATGCAGTGACGGCACCTTTTCTTAGGCATCATTGTTTCAGTATTATTTTAACACACACTGTGGTAAGTATCGGAAATCACCCTTTTCCACGCCTTGAGGCGTATTGGGAATATAGGTTTAGATCTATATTTGTATAGACCAATGAGCACTTGGTCGGTGATGTGGTTAGCATGGCTGATGCCTTAACTTCCCAGGACTGCACCTGGTACCTACTCAAAGCTGTGTCGACCTGGGAGCCACGGTCGTTTTTAAAAAATATCTGGTTCTGTCAGGACGCAAACCCATGACCTTCCAATCCGCAGGCAGAATTATAGCCACTAATGTCACTGCGACTCCAATTATGGAGAGTACAGGCATCTTTTTAGACACTTTATGGTAAGTAGCCACACATTTTTTCTAGACAAACTGCCTTGATGACATTCAGTGTGAGAACACTCTGCTTCTTCTTCTTTGCGTTGGGTTTTGTATGCTCAGATCAGACCATCAGGTGGGTTGCCTCTATAAACACATGTCAGTAGCAGGTCCTTCATGGTACCCTATAGCTTCCTCTGCAGACTTTGCTCTTGAGGCCAGGTGTCTTTTTTGAAGTTGCAGGTAGAGTGGGTAGGTCTGTTGAATGTGCTCAGGTGTTTGTGGTTATGTCTAGCAGGCACGCTGCAGGGACTGTACATTCTTTATTTTATGTATGTGATAGTTGAGCCTGCAGTATCATGTTCGTAAATGGAAAATTGTTGTATGTTGCTTTCTTTTGAGTCTGCTGATGTAGTCTTGTGGATGTTTACTGTTGGTTTGTCCTCTTCACAATTCCATGTATTTTTCCTTAATAAGTGTTTCGATTTCTGGTAATGACAATGAACGGGTGTGTTGTTCCTGTTTTGTTCCATTGTTTGCAAGTTTATCTGCTAATTCATTTCCTGGTGAGTCTGTATCTTCTGGAGAAGGATTTGATTGCTTTCTAAGAGTCTGTTAACTCTTTGAGTCCCAGGGGGTTTAGCATCACAGGCCCAAGAGGTAGTCAAAAGAGATGTAAAATCGGCACATCATGCGTTCATTGGGCCTCTAGGTAGGAATCTATGAACGTATGATGCGTTCCTTGGGACTCAAAGAGTTAAGTTGGCGGGTCAGTTCTCTCTCCCTATTGTCTCATGGATACCTCTAAGTCGCCTGGAGGACTGACATACCGGCACAAAAGAAAACAGTTACACTGTTTTTAATTTTTCTTTCCTCAAGCACTTTGATTGCATCAATATGAGAACACTCAAAAAAAAAAGAACATTTATTATAATTAACAAAATGCCTAGCCATTCCTACCCAATTTACCAGATTTCTAACTTATTTAAAAGCTAAAAAAAAAAAAACTTACATTTCTTTGAGCAGGACTGAGTATCCACTGAGTACAGAGGCTGTAGTTGGCGGAGTCGTCATTAAGGACATGACTGCTCATGTATTTTTGAATTGGTAAACATATGTTAAGGCAAATTATGAATCTTGTTTCCTGCATTGAACAAATATATACATATCACATGTAAACTATGAATTGTGTTTACTGTGCTGAGCAAATATATACATGCCACAGCATAAACTATGAATACAGCAAAATCATCACATTTTGTTTCAAAAATTGGCAAAGGACCCCTTTCATACTATGGAGTGAAACAGGCATATCAGCAACTATGCACAATTTTTGTAATAGACAATCTGGCACTTTAAAGGTGATATGGTCAGTATAAACTCTGTGGACAGAGATGATGACCAATGCTGTTTTGCATGTTAGTTAATTAGTGAGGCAACAGATTATCCTCATAGTCTTAAAGTGCCCAGATTCCCTCCTTAGCAAATCCTGAAGCGAGTAGCGGCTGACGACACCAATCCTGTGATGGTTAAAATTCTTCTTTGGCTTTCTGCATAGTGCTCTTGTCTGTCCACACCTCTTTTAACATGCCATTCTTGCAGTCTGGTCATAGTTGCAGATTAACAGCCATCACTTGTTTCTCACAAATGTCTTACTTCTTGTAGTGTTCAGCAGCCTGGTCCATGGCTCATCCACCCACCACAGTAGCTTTACCTGCAAGCCGATCAGCTTGCTCATTTCCTTGCACACCTGCGTATCCTGGCACAATAATGAAACTGACTTTTGTCAGCACCAACTGCCTCATAGACTCTAACTACTTGCTTCGGACCTAGCCCATCTCTATCTTCCTGAGCCTACTTACTAAGTCACTGAGAAAACAGGCGTGGATTAAGGTCTGTGTCTCCAGCCATGTTATTGGGTTTGGTCATTGCCATGACTTTCATAGTCAATACTTATAGTCAAGGCAACAGCACTAGAATATTGCTTCAGAATTCCAGTTTCAACCTGGGACTTAAAAAAGCACACAAGCATCTCACATGGTAAACCACAGACCCACCATCTGTGTAAATGACAATCTCTTTACTCCCCCCCCCCCTCCCCCTCCCCCCGCAAAAAAAATTCTCAAAAATCACAGCCGGCACTTCCACTTCCACAGTAGTCGGTCTTCCTTGTCTGCTTTCTGTGTGTGTCTAGAACGGATGCAAACAGAAAAATTCGTACAGCACTCTATTGCTTCTTGTACTCATTCCTCACCAGATTCTGTGTCCTGTGTTTGGCATGGACTACAAGAAGCTTGCTACTAACAGAAATCTGTATGATACAGCCAAATACCAGATTTAAAACAAACCATAATGAAAACTGTTTGAATAGAGCTAAAAAGAAGTGACACATGATGATGGTTTTTTAGCAAAAGGATATAGCTAAAGGCATGGAGGGCTAGCTTTTTGACATCATCTCTGTTGTAAGTTCTCTTTAGAAGTGGCTTCTTCAAGGTATCCTTGCTCCAACTCCACAGGTTATCCACATCCTTCCGCTTCATGGAGGCTTTCGTGAAAATCTTGGTCATAACACTTTCGCTGTTTAGTCTATGGTGGAAGAAAATTATAGAAGCATAACTCTTTAAATAAAGTGTGTACCTGGCAAACATCTAAGACACAAATTATATGTGTTACTCTTAAGTAGCCTGCGTGTGTATTCCAGAGTTCCATTGTGGGAGCCGGGAACAGAACCCCTGTCACCCATTCCACCCCAACAAGCTTGTTGTAAAAGGCATCTAAATAGCATTGTTGAAATTTGATCTGCTGAGCCAACAGATGCAAATGTCCCAGCCTAGCTGTACAAGACAAACTTTAAATTGCCCATTTAAAAGTGAATACAAAAACAGAGGAGAACTCTTTAGTAACAGAGAACTCACAACATGTGTATTAAATATTCTACATATTCCTTAAAGAGCTATAGATTCAATGGTTTGGCAACTTGATGAGAATGCCCTAGCACCAACAGCACCACTGAAAAAATGTTATGAACCTGGAGTAAATGGGAAAACCACACTATAGATGGAAGGATGGCATCAAGAATAGCCTCAAAGAAATGAAGACTGGCTTACAGCATACAGAAGACCCATCCACCTCAACCCATCTTTTTCCCCACTTTGATGACTGCAGGAGGATGAAGAAAAAATATTCTACACCTGATATACATTGAGTTTCTTCCAACTCATCATTTAAAAGAACAATTTCTAATCCAGTTTAGCTAGGTATTTATTTTAACTCACTGTGTGCCACAGTTGTATTATTTCAACCCAATGAAAATGAAAAAAAAGTTGCTACTGTAAAGAACACAAACATTTAGGACAAACCACGTTAAAGTGGAAACTGAGATCGAAAGACCTAACAGTAAGATTGGGTCTATTTACCTTGTCTCTATGTGGGTTCTGGGGCTGCATATTAGGGGAAAAAGAACAGACCCACTTTGGAGTGCTTATAGTAATGTCCACACTTTTATGATGTTAGTTCCTAACTCAACACACAACTCAACTCAAAACTCATCTCAACACTCAATTCCACACTCAATTCAACACTCAATTCAACACTCAACTCAACACTCAATTCAACACTCAACTCAACACTCAATTCAACACTCAACTCAACACTCAATTCAACACTCAACTCAACACTCAATTCAACACTCAATTCCACACTCAATTCAACACTCAACTCAACACTTCAACTCAACACTCAATTCCACACTCAATTCAACACTCAACTCAACACTCAATTCAACACTCAATTCCACACTCAATTCAACACTCAACTCAACACTTCAACTCAACACTCAATTCAACACTCAATTCCACACTCAATTCCACACTCAACTCAACACTTCAACTCAACACTCAATTCCAACTCAATTCAACACTCAATTCAACACTCAATTCCACACTCAATTCCACACTCAATTCAACACTCAACTCAACACTTCAACTCAACACTCTACCATAGTTCTTGTCCCTTCCGTTCTGGCAAGTTAGTTGCATATTATTTTTTAGGTCCTGACAACCAAACCCCAGTTGGCTGTTTATGGTTTTAAAGACAACTTTACACAGAATGGAACCTCAGGATATAAGTGTACGTGGATACAATTTTTCAGGATATGAGGTCAGGTTCGCAACTTTTTATTAACTCAGAACAGGATGCACAATTCAGGATGTCAGCTGAAAAAATAAGAAAACCCGGCTTACGTGTCAGCATCTCATTAACTTTCAAATGGATTAGTTCATGTTAACATTGTCGAAGAAGGACTTGAGCCAGTTGACAAGGCACTTGATGAGGATGGAATGCAGCATCATGGTCAGAAGGAACCCTATTTTCAGTCACCAGCATAACCAAAAATAAAGAACAGGACCACACATTCCCCCCCCCCCCCCCCCCCTTTTAATGAAATGTAAAACGTCATTTTGTTTTTGATTTATAGAAAGCTGGAACAAATCAAAATCATTCACATTACTTTTAATGGAAAAAATAGTTTCCAGGTACAAGTTATTCACCATACAAGCTCAGACAAAGGATGAAATTCACATCCTGAGGTTTCACTGTACTGTTGTTTGCTACTGCTCCCTTAACGATTGATGCTCATACCATTGTCTAAATTAAAGTAAAGTGGTCTGCTGCCAATTTACATGCAACTGAATCAAACCTGCCATGTGAGAATTATTAAACTACTCTATAAAAGAACCCCAAAATGTAAATATATAATCATACATTTTAATTTAGTTGAGTATCTAATTTATGACTGTGTGATAATCACAATAATACAATTCATAAGAAGTGCTACTAGTATCTTTACTTTGAATTCAGATTTCACTCTTCTCCTGAATTTACTTTGTATACAGATTTCACAAATATCCCGATTTTACTTGGTATATTCAGATTTTACTAATATCCTGACATGACTTCATGCATACAGATTTCACTAACATCATCACTTTACTTCCTGTATACAGATTTAATTTATTTTTCTGACTTTACTTTGTAAACAGATTTATCCTGTCAACGACAAATTCAGATGTGACTAATATCCTGACCTAACACGGTAAACAGATTTCACATGACTTAATAACTCTGAATAGATGAATAATTGGCATCGAAAGCACATTGGGCCAGAGAGCTGGCTGGGGAGAGGGATACTTTTTAGGTGTGCTATGAAGAGAGTGAGGTTCTGTAAAGGACTTGCTAACTGATGATGAGATGAATAATGTAAATTCACTATCTCCTCACCTGAAACGAGTTTTAGCATAGCCCTGCAAGCTGTACTGTTGAGTTTTATCACTAGATATGAAACCTACTGCATTCTTACAAATCTGGATGGTCAGTCTCTCCTGTTAAAAAATAATAACAAATATGCAAGTAATAAGGTGGAATAAAAATCACAAGTAACTATAAAAGGATTCTTATCATGCGATTGGCACAATGGATGTCTATGATAGACTTGTATTTTGTTTATAGAAACATTAACTTTGTATTTTGTTTATAGAAACATTACCCATGTATTTTTATAGAAAACATTAACCTTTTATTCAGTTTATAGAAACATTAACCTTGTATTTTGTTTATAGAAACATTAACCTTGTATTTTGTTTATAGAAAACATTAACCTCGTATTCTGTTTATAGAAAACATTAATCTCATATTCTGTTTATAGAAACATTAACCTTGTATTTTGTTTATAGAAACTTTAACCCTTTATTCTGTTCATAGAAACATTAACCTCATATTCTGTTTATAGAAACATTAACCTTGTATTTTGTTTATTGAAACTTTAACCTCATACTCTGTTTATAGAAACTTTAACCTTGTATTTTGTTTGAAGAAATATTAACCTTGAATTTTGTTTCTAAATCCATTAACACTTGGCAACATGCTTGCCACCTATTCCTTGGCACTTTACCCTACTTCTCAATGGGAACAACAGCACATGGAAATGGAAAGTCTGACTAGCAAGACCCACTTCCATTGAGAAAAATCGTCCACAATCAGAACATCAGCACCTTTGTTGCCATTTATCTCAGATTGTCAGCTTTCCACCAATCAACAATTTTTTTCCTTCTTTATCCATAGTCCCCCTCATCCCCCCCCCCCCCTTTTCCCCCCCATGAAACATGGTCCATAAAAAAGTCACGCAGGTTATTATTGGTCAGTTAGATGTTCTGCTGTTTATCATCAGATCTCAGACATGTGGTCAGACAGTCTAAGTGGCCAGTCTTTCCTGAATATATTGGCCTCATCAAAAAGATACATGAGCTGTTGTAACTTATGTTAGTGTATCTGCTTACCCACAGAGTGATCTTTGGTTTAGTTTTGTCACAGACCTACACTCTATGTGTTTGAGTAAAAGACATAGGTAGATTATGAAAGAGGTCAAATGTGACTAAATAACAGTGTGACGACATAGAATAAGTTAGAACAATAATAGACTGCCCAATAGTAAAAATGTGACCAAATAGTTGCTCCATTCATGTACCAACAAAAACCACACAGAATGTCCATCACTGTCTCTTGTAGAAAAAATTGACTAAGAGTCTTAGCAAATCTAACAGCATACACATGCATTAAATGCTCAAGGCAGCAGTCAGTGCCAACATGAACAGTCCAACACTAGAAATGCAGTGGATTGAAGCAGCAGCTACAACAGATCAGTGGTTGCAGATGCAACTAACTGTATAAAGCACCACAAGTTCTCAGGCAACAGACCACTTGCCATTTTCTGAATCTGCAGGTCACAACACAAACCATACAGGGCAAGTCGAAAAGTATTCCAAATAAAATCCACAGCTAACAGTGTCTTACCATGATCTCAACGCAGTAGCTTGGTGACAGAACTATACCCCTTCAGTCTACATACGGAGGATAACAGTTAACTCAGATGCAAACACTTATCCATGACTAAAATCAGTAAACATGCCTATACACCATATTGACTGGAATCCCCCCCCCCCCCCTCCCAGAAAAGGAAAAGTATAACTAGATGAAACAAGAGGGTGAGAGTTGGACTTTTATGAGAAGATGGATATATATTCTCTTAGACCGCACCTGTAGCAAGTTAGAGCTGTTGTATGGTGGGCTGTGTAATAGCACACATGTCAAATATATAAACAAACTCTCTTTAATGTATAGAATAACAAGTTAGCACTGTAGGTCACATCCCTATTGTGACGTGACGCGGTGGATTAAATGTTTATAATGTTGAGTAGGGATGTTCCTCTCAACACATTCTCTCCACCAGATTAACCGAACTAAAATCTGAGCTATGTTGCTCTCAAAGTCCTGGATACCCAAGAAAACAGCCATATTGGCTCGTTAAGTACATTAACATTAGCTGAACTTGGTACCCACAAGAGAAGGAAAGGAATTTTAGATGTCTATCATTATATTTAATGAATTATTAGACAGGGCAAATGATTCCTCCGTCTTCTACCTTCTCCCGGTGTTATTATGACTAATTAAAGAAATATTATCATATTAATTGAGCCCCCACCAAATGTTAATCTATCTTAACAGTTTAGTTAAACGTGTAAGAACAGACACATTTGGAATTACAAAAACTGATGCAGGATAAGACCATATATTTGATTTATTAACCTAGCAATCAGAGTATGACATTAGTCATCATTATTGTTATAATAGATAGTGATGGTATGGTGGTATTGAGAGGCTTCAGCTTGATAACTGAGCACCTAAGATTAGAGTGAATGGATAATGGTGGTGATAAGTTTACATCCATAAAACATGAGACGTAACTTTATTATCATAGAACCTCTGACAGCTGTGGGTACTGTCAAGTTCTTCCACCTTTTCCTCCCAGTTCTCCTGTCCCTGCTCGTCCCCACCTTGTTCCCAGCTGGCCGAGTCTAACACAATGTAGTCTCCTTCATGGACTGATTGTCACATGGGCGCTGGGAACTTTCCAGCAAATGCCAAACATGACTCAACCAGTGAGAAAATACTTTTCTACGGTAGGTCTGAGTCTGTGACCTTTACGACCTACGGTCCAGCTCAGGGAAGCTAATATCAGGTGTGATACTAAGTTCCCCGTTCGCTGGCCTCTACAGTCTGTGGTCAGGAGATAACATTTTGACACTGACACATGAGAATAGAATTCCTAGCTACAGTGTAAAGTTTTAGGTAATATTACCCAAGGTTGGGTCGCTTTGTCTGGACTAAGGACTAGAGACATTTAAATCAATTTGGTTTAAAGTAATATCAATAACCAGAAGAACTTATTACGAGTACTAACTTCTGGAACCACTGAGGTGGTCTCGTGACACCTATACTAAGTATCCTGTTGAGTGTTGAGTTACAGAGTGCTGTCTGCATTAAAGTTACAACTGTCAGCTCAGTGGCGTAGGCACTGTGTCACACAATATAAATTAAGAATGTTTGCAGCCTGTCTCTGCATTAAAGGTACTAGCGAGAGATGGACATGGATGGCTCAGAAGCCATTCAAGAAAGCAACCAATGCAATAACAGCAATTCTAACCAAAGCTTCCTTAGAAGAGATTCCTTCCTATGAAGCAGTTAAACATGGTGTGCTTAAATGAATGGGAAAAAAAAAGGAAATTTCTGAAGTGTATCAGTCTTATTGTTTTACAATATATTTGTCAAAAAAGCCATCAAATGATATCCTTCCTGAGTCAGTAAGAAAATCCAGTAAATGATTTTTGACAAGTTTATAATAGTTAGAATTTTGTTCTGACTAGCATGCCTCTGGGGGATGGATCTAAACTTGCACATTGGGTACAAGCTATTCTTCAGGGAAGAAACCTGGTCAGTTAACTTCACTATACTATGACTTAATATGCTTCTAAGGATGGCATAACCTGACAAAAAAAGTCATAAAAGATTCTTCTAGCGTGGAAAACATAGTGTGGGGCAGAGCTTTCACTTCATCCCACTATGTCTTGGCCTAGTATATTGAGAAAATATTTCATTAAAATATTTTTTATTTCCTTTAAAAACATTCTTTGTATTCCTAGTCTCTTCAGAATCTCTCTAACTGATTGTTTTGTTTCGTAAAAATATAACTTTTTTTTCTGTATATATTTTATGGAAAGTACCAACATTCTAGTGAATCAATAGGTAAGAAAAATACTCAGCCGCTATACAAGACAAACATTAATAACATCTTTACAGTAAAAACTGGATACACTACAATACAAGGAACTCACTATTAAAGCATCTGAAGGTTTGTCCACAGTAGCTATGGTATACAAGAGTTTCACCGGAATGTCACAAGGCTTTTTTGTCCGTGTACACAGAGCTGTTACCATGTCATTGTCGCCCAGATCTGCCAGACACTGGCTCAGTTCCAGAAGATCTCCTTTCAGCACGGTAACATCTGCTGCACTGTCTGCGGAGGAGCAATAGAATATCTAAAATATTTCTACTAAGCTCTTAACTCTTTTAGTCCCAAGAGGTTTTGCACTAAAATATTCAGTTAAACAGCTTTGAAAAGAAACTAATGCTGTGTGAAATAGAGGACATAAATTACCATTGAGGATGCCAGATTTCTTTAGGAAACACAAGCAACTTTTCTCGTTACTATAGTTTTTATAAGAGTTACGTTCTTTAATAAGGCTGAAATAATTTCACCTGTCTGTTTTTCTTTCTTTTAGCAGTTCTTTTTCATTTCTATCATACTGACTGAAAAAGAAAACTTACCAAAACATGGTCTGAATTTGGCAAGCAAACAAACTAAGAAAACTACTAACAACTCAGTAAAAATAAGACAAACTATGACAAAGAAGCTCAAAAAAAAAAAAAGGAAAAGGAAAGATGTTCATGGATTTAACTAAATGTCGTTATCACTGACAAAAAACAAACTATCATATGGATAGTAAGAAGTGAGAGAGGAGAAAAACTAGTTGAATGGGCTAGGATACATAAAATGATAATATGAAAAATATTGTATGCAATATTTCTTTGTTAAGATGAAAAAGAGAATTCTTAAAAGCTATATAAAACCTATCTTGATATATGGCAGTTAATCTTGGACAGTTAGTAAGTTAGTAAGAAAATATTTGGAAGCTGCAGAAATTTGGTTTTATGGACGAATTTTGAGAATACCCTGGACAGATTTAAAAAAAAAAAAAAAAAAGAAACTGACTCACAAAGAGAACCGATTGCCCACATCAGAAAGAGACAATCTACATTTTTTAGTCATGTGATGAGAAGGAGAAAACTGGAGTTATTTGTGACAGAAGAAAAGTTGGAGGGGAACAGAGGCAGAGAGAGACTGACCGAAAAGATGCTGGACAGTCTGACATCATGGCATGGAGGATCATGTGTGTTAGAGTTTACTGAAAGTACATGAGACAGAAGGTTGTGGATGGACATGTCTACAAATGCCTCACGGCATGGACTTTAAGCAGAATCCAAATGATCAAATAAATGAAAATGTGAAAAATAGAAACAAAAGGGGTGTTGTTCATCCATTTCAAGTGATGATGACCAGTCCTTTCATCCATTGGTGTCTGGGTTAGGTTTTGTGAGTGCGCAGATGGCAGATAAGGCCACTTCTAGCACTGATAGTTCTTGAGGAATGTGGACAGTGAATAGAAGTCGCATCTCTCTGGTGATTTGCTTCAGTGTCTTTCCTGGCTTGTCTTTTCTGAATTGCTGCTGCAGTTCGATGAAGGGAGGAGTGCTACGATGAGAGGTCACATGCAGCGACTTCCCAGGTTTTAGGATCAGTACAGAAGTCTTTCAGTGAGGTCTTGAGGCCATCCATGAAACGTTTCTTCTGTCCACCTTGAAAGCGTTTTACTGAGCAATAAAACGTAAAGGAACTTACATTTCTGATTTTAAATGTTGTATGTATATATTAAATGAAAGAGCGCTGAGCATTGATTCCATTAAACACCTAAAATATGAACAAGGTGATTTTCTGAGAAAGTTGTATTGGAGAAAAGATTTTATTGCAGCAAATTTAATTTTCACACAAGTGACTGCAATCACTAATCAACTGAAATTCCCCCCTCCCCCCATTTTCTTAACTGCAACATTACAATGTTGAATATTGAATTAAGAATAACACAACAGCATACAGGACACTCCCATAAGCGCTCTGTCTCCATCTTCAGCAGCAAGAGAACAGTTCCAATTCTGATGTACCAGTAACCGTCTGATTGTACATCTGTCTTGCCTTTCCTTTCAGTGTCAAGCATTGGTAATATCACAATGTTTCACAGAAAGGTTCAAAATATTGTACCCTAATAGTTATCTGTCCAAGACGCTGGGTAAGCTAGTTTTTCTTATTTAGTCATCAGCAGATGACACCATTGGGAGCCTGCAGACAATTAAAGGGGTCCATGATAACATTTACACAACAACAACAAAATCCCAACTTGAGAACTGCAGTTGTTTTATGTAATTTTAATATTTATAAATTATAATAAATTCTTAGTTCGACTATTAACAAGTTTAGGGACAGTGGCAGACCATTCAAAAATAAGACGAATCAGCAGGTCTTAGTTAACTGGGAATCGCCGATGTAGGCCACCATGTCAGTACATACCCAAATGTGTGAAATCCTCCTTGGCTATGGCAACTGTAGATCTCTTTTTCAGCTCATCAATGTTTGTGCTGACTGTGTGATAGAAGTCATCTGAATGGTTGGTACTGAACACAAAGTCATCCATATTGGCTATGCCCAGTGTCAGATGGTGTCTGGAACACAAGAACCATTTTCTCAATTAATATGTAGTCTTCTTCTTACTTATGTACCTTCCAACTTTTTATGATTTTCAGTATGAAGAGTTATAGGGACATTAAAGGATACTTTACAAACTTTACAAAAACTTTGCATATCTTTTAGTCTCTAGATAAACTAAAACTTCCTGTTTTATTTAGCATTGGCCCCTTCCCATCTTTTCAACTGATAATGTTATTTTGTGCTTTTAATAGACATAGCAATCAAAGCCCATGTGATGGTAAGGGGACTAGCAAGACTTTATTACAAGAAGTCTTCTGGAATTTAAGAATAAGATTTCATGACCACTGTTGCCAAAGCATGTTTTTAAAGTGATTCTTCTCTGATGCTCAGCTGTTAATCTATCTTGGATCATTCTCTCCTTTACTCATATCCTTTTACTGATTTTCCTCTCTGTGCACCACAGCCTATGGCATCCACTCCCCATTAAAAACCACCTTAATATATCTGTATCATTAATATCACACTTGCACTATTTATACAGTAGTAGAAGTTAATATATCTGTATCATTAATATCCCACTTGCACAATTTATACAGTAGTAGAAGTTAACATACCTGTATCATAAATATCACACTTGCACTATTTATACAGTAGTAGAAGTTAATATATCTGTATCATTAATATCCCACTTGCACAATTTATACAGTAGTAGAAGTTAACATACCTGTATCATAAATATCACACTTGCACTATTTATACAGTAGTAGAAGTTAATATATCTGTATCATAAATATCCCACTTGCACAATTTATACAGTAGTAGAAGTTAACATACCTGTATCATAAATATCACACTTGCACTATTTATACAGTAGTAGAAGTTAATATATCTGTATCATAAATATCCCACTTGCAAAATTTATACAGTAGTAGAAGTTAACATATCTGTATCATAAATATCCCACTTGCACTATTTATACAGTAGTAGAAGTTAATATATTTGTAACATTAATATCCCACTTGCACTATTTATACAGTAGTAGAAGTTAACATACCTGTATCATAAATATCACACTTGCACTATTTATACAGTAGTAGAAGTTAATATATATATTGCGGATGATATACTTGCATATAGGCAGGGGGGAAGAGAGGGAACAAACAGCCCAGAAGCTACAAGCGACAGTAGACAAAATGACTGAGTGGTGTACAGAAATAAGGGCTGTCATCCACCCGGAAAAGGCGCCTGTTTTGTGGTGTTCTCTGGACAACAGAATCGTTAAAACTAATGTCTCAAGATAGATGGTAGAAACGTCAACAGAGAGAGCAAACTGAAGTATCTGGGAATTACATTTGACAGGAGCCTGTCATTTAAGGACCATGTGGAGAGTGTTGTGACGAGATGCCAAAAAGGACTTAGTGCACTTAAGACTATGGCTGCAATTGACATAGAGCAAAGAAAGCTTTTCTCACTATATCAGCACCTGATCCTGTCAGTGGTGGATTAAGGCCTGGGACTGCTTACCGTCTCAAAGAGTCAGATGGACAAACTAGTGCGCATACAGAATACTGCTATGCGGGTAATTCTGGGTTGCACCAGAGACACCCCAGTGGTGTGTATGCGATACATCCTTGGTTTGCCGACTGTTGCAGGTAGGCACAAGGTGCTGCAGACACAGACCACCCTCTGCATGAAGCTCTGGGTGCAGTTAAGGGTCAGCGGCTGATAAGAGGGAGGTCATGGATGGCTCAGGCAGAAGACACAATCAGACAGGTTTGCATCCTTGAGAACATTAGGCAAGAAGAGGAGTGGGTCAAAGTGCCACCTGATCAGTCAGACTTGTGTAGAGTCATAATCACGCTGAGCCGGGAATGCAGAGACTGGCCAGCAGGTGCCACGGAGGTGGAAATTCAGCAATTAATTCAAGATAATGCTCGCTCAGAAGATTTGATAATTTACACAGACGGTTCAGTGTCAAGAGGCAAAAGAAGTGCTTGGGGCTCCTTAGCAAAAGTTAATGGTCGACGTTTGGTGCCTGAGAGCCTAGCATACGATACCACAACATCCAGCTTAAGAATGGAGGTGGAGGCAGTCATTGCAGCTTTCCGCTGACTAGAGAACATGACACACACACACACACACACACACACACACACACATCGTGATTGTAACCAATATATAAAAAAAACTGAGGAAGATCAGAACAGGTATGCTTCGTGCAGAGTGGCATGCTTCGCTGAAGAGGACACTAGTGAGGAGTATTGTCTGGATTTTTGCACTGGGTTACGCCGGTGTGTTGGGAAATGAACAGGCAGACAGACTGGCTGGCTCTGCACAACTTGGTGGAATACTGCTACATGATAGGGCAGACGTGGTTAGTGCCTTGTGGGAGAGCATGTAAAATTTGGAGGAGCAGATGGATCACCACAGTCTGGTGAGATTGATGCAGTTGGGGGTGACGAGAGGTTCTGGCAGATGCTCGAGGCGCAGAGGAATGGCAAGACGGACGTTTAATCAGAAAGCTACTGGCACCATTAGTATCGGAACTCTTCACTGGCTGCTGAAGATGGGGACGGAGCGCTTATGGGAATGACCTGAATGCTGTGATGTCGGTTCTTGAATCAAATCAAAATCAAATCAAATCAGAAGTTAATATATCTGTATAATTAATATCCCACTTGCACTATTTATACAGTGGTAGAAGTTAAGATATCTTTATATTTAATATCCCACTTGCACTATTTATACAATAGTAGAATATATCTGTATCATTAATATCCCACTTGCACTATTTATACAGTAGTAGAAGTTAATATATCTGTATCATTAATATCCCACTTGCACTATTTATACAATAGTAGAATATATCTGTATCATTAATATCCCACTTGCACTATTTATACAATAGTAGAATATATCTGTATCATTAATATCCCACTTTCACTATTTATACAATAGTAGAATATATCTGTATCATTAATATCCCACTTGCACTATTTATACAATAGTAGAAGTTAATATATCTGTATCATTAATATCGCACTTGCACTATTTATACAGTATTAGAAGTTAATATATCTGTATCATTAATATCCCACTTGCACTATTTATACAATAGTAGAATATATCTGTATCATTAATATCCCACTTGCACTATTTATACAATAGTAGAATACATCTGTATCACTAATATCCCACTTGCACTATTTATACAATAGTAGAATATATCTGTATCATTAATATCCCACTTGCACTATTTATACAATAGTAGAATATATCTGTATCATTAATATCCCACTTTCACTATTTATACAATAGTAGAATATATCTGTATCATTAATATCCCACTTGCACTATTTATACAATAGTAGAATATATCTGTATCAATAATATCCCACTTGCACTATTTATACAATAGAAGAATATATCTGTATCATTAATATCCCACTTGCACTATTTATACAGTAGTAAAAGTTAATATATCTGTATCATTAATATCCCACTTGCACTATTTATACAATAGTAGAATATATCTGTATCATTAATATCCCACTTGCACTATTTATACAATAGAAGAATATATCTGTATCATTAATATCCCACTAGCACTATTTATACAGTAGTAGTAGTTAATATATTTGTATCAATAATATCCCACTTGCACTATTTATACAGTAGTAGAATATATCTGTATCAATAATATCCCACTTGCACTATTTATACAATAGTAGAAGTTGACCTCTACTTCTTCTTCTTCACCCATCTGTTATTCACTATAGAGGATATTCTTAGATACTGTCATCCCCCATTCTCCAAGTGTGACCTGGCTATCTAAATCTTCAAAGTCTGTGCATTGAGAAAACAGTAGGGATTCCTGCTCTTTTGCTTGAAGTGGTAAAGAATGAAGTAAAGAAGAAGTTCTCAGCACTCTTCTTTAGGGTAGTGAAACTTGGTCGACTTATTCTTACCAGAAGAAAGTGTTAACTGGCTTTTCATGCGATGCCTAAAGACAGTGCAAGACAAGATCACAAACACTGAGGAAAGCCAGGATCGCTGCATTTTTCCAGTTTTCCTTTCTTTGTTGTGAACTTCCTAACACTCTTGGTAAGAGTATGTTTTTGAAAGTAATCCTGTAATTTGCCTGCCACCATCTTTTTAAGAATCTTACAGAATGTATTCAGTAACGTAGTAATTAGCTTGTTCTGGGAAACTATTTGTTATACACTAAACAAATTCCAGTACATCAAGATATGAGGAAAACCTGCTAGCACTGTTAAATCATACATGAAAAAAATTAATAATAATACAGAGAGAATTTATTTAGCTATATACAATATAAATACAGTCAAGTCCATCCACTTCAGTCGAACTCGGATAAGTCGAATTTTGGTTAAGCCGACATTACCAGCTTAGTCCCGGCAATTTTCTCTATTGCCTGTGCTGTCTGGATAAGTAGAAATCCTGATAAGTGGAAGCATTTTCTTAGGTTCCTGCAACTTCTATTTATCCAGACTCGACTGTAGTAACAGGTATTTAGTTAAATTAAAATAGAAATAGTTACACACATGTTTAATTACAATTTACATCACAAAGGGATATTTACACAGTTTTACAGATATCCACAGTAGAAATAGTTATATGATTTCAATTACAACTACAATAGAAATAGTAACTTACATGGTTTCAGTTATATTCACAACACAAATAGATACTGACACTGTTTTTAAAAAAAAATATTTGCAATAGAAATATTCTGTTATACGGTTTAGTTACACTCACAACTGAGATAGTTACTTACATAGTTTTAGTTATATCTACAAAGAAATAGTTACTTTCACCGATTTAGTTACATTTACATCAGAAATAGTTATATGATTTCAATTTTATCTAAAAAATAAATAGTTTATTCCCCGTTTTTAGTTAATCTTCATAAGAAATACATAAGTAATTTATTTTTGATATCTACATTAGAATAGTTACTCATATAGATTTGGTTTTATTCATAATAGTATTTACTTACTTGGTTTTAGTTATATCCACAATCTCAGAAAACTCCACCTGCAGTCTCAAAGTATCCGTATTATCCACAACATAAATGCCCTGATTGTTGACGCCAACAACCACTTCTGTAATATTCAGATTTGGCCCCATCACCTTCGCCACATCGTAATACCGAGAGAAGAGGATGTAAAATGTGTCTTTGGCAAACTTGACAATCTCAGTTTTGATGGTGTGTATCGGTGGTTTCTCAGTACCAAGTTTCAAATCTTCATACGCATGCTGGACTTTATCCTATAGATGTATGTAGATCTTCTTAGTTTTATTTATATGTTACATAGTTTCTTTTAAACATAAACTGATGCTAAATATAACTGTCGCCAGTGCTTGTATTGACTACTTTTTAAGGATGTTGTAGATAAGCTAGATGTTGTGAGGGCCCTTTGGGAGCTAGTGAACAGTGCAGAGGCACAAACAGATCATTATGGTCTGAGCAGAAAAGCGCTGCGGGGAGTTATCAGGGGATCTGAGCCAATGCTGAACACTCAGGGGAAAGGTGAGAGGGACAGACAATCAGATCATAATGTTACTGGTGCCATCGGAATTGAAACTCTTCGCTTACTGCTGAAGATGGGGACGGAGCACTTATGGGAGTATCCTGAGTGCTATGATGTCGATTCTTAATTCAACATTTAGAGTGGTGTAGATGGGGGAAGTGGTGTCGTGAGACTAGGAATTTAGAGCTACAACCCTAGTGCTGTCGCCATGGACTATGCAGGTACCCTAGTAAAATAATACAGGCTAGGTATCTAGGTACAAAAATTAATTAACTGGAAATTGATGCTAAATATTAAACGGCACTAATCTCTTTCAGTCCCACAAGGCAACGTCTGAGGAAGTTACAAATGGCAATACTAAACTCAAGGTTATTGTACTTCCATAGGGGCTAATATACAAACACTGCATGAAACAAATATGTTTTCACAGTTCTTCAGAGTTCCTCACTAAATATGAGATGTAAACGCATACATAACTTATTGATTAGTTCCCGTGAATAATACCAAATCATGCATAGTGCGTTATTTTAGACACAAAAGTTAACATAAAGTGACACTAAACATAAAATTACATTAAATATAAAATGACACTAAGCATAAAATGATATAAAACATTAAATGACACAGAATATAAAATGAAACTGAACATAAAATTAAGCTAAACATAAAATGACACTAAACATAAATGGAAATTGAACATAAAATAATACGCAACATAAAAATGACATTGAAAATAAAATAATACTGAACATAAAATGACACCAAAAATAAAAATGATACTAATTATGAAAAACACACAAAAATAGAATGGTATTATCCAAACAATGACACTAATCATGAATGACACTATACATAAAAAAACACTATATCTAAAAATGAAACAAACAAAATTACATTAAACATAACATGGTATTAGCCAAAGAATGCTCCTAGAAAAAAACCATGGCCCCACAAAATCCTAACTATCACAGTCTGACATGCCAAGAGTCCACACTGTACTTAGTTTAGACAGA
Source organism: Candidula unifasciata (assembly GCA_905116865.2). NCBI lineage: Eukaryota > Metazoa > Mollusca > Gastropoda > Stylommatophora > Geomitridae > Candidula > Candidula unifasciata. The sequence continues at coordinate 156,043 of CAJHNH020001165.1, forward strand.
CCAGACATGCCAAGAGTCCACACTATACTCAGTTTAGACAGACTAGACATGCCAAGAGTCCACACTATTCTCAGTTTAGACAGACCGGACATGCCAAGAGTACACAATATACTCAGTTTAGACAGACCAGACATGCCAAGAGTCCACACTATACTCAGTTTAGACAGACCAGACATGCCAAGAGTCCACACTATACTCAGTTTAGACAGACCAGACATGCCAAGAGTCCACACTATACTCAGTTTAGACAGACCAGACATGCCAAGAGTCCACACTATACTCAGTTTAGACAGAACAGACATGCCAAGAGTCCACACTATACTCAGTTTAGACAGACCAGACAGACCAAGAGTCCACAATATACTCAGTTTAGACAGACCAGACATGCCAAGAGTCCACACAATACTCAGTTTACACAGACTAGACATGCCAAGAGTCCACACTATACTCAGTTTAGACAGACCAGACATGCCAAGAGTCCACACTATACTCAGTTTAGACAGACCAGACATACCAAGAGTCCACAATATACTCAGTTTAGACAGACCAGACATGCCAAGAGTCCACACTATACTCAGTTTAGACAGACCAGACATGCCAAGAGTCCACACTATACTCAGTTTAGACAGACCAGACATGCCAAGAGTCCACACTATACTCAGTTTAGACAGAACAGACATGCCAAGAGTCCACACTATACTCAGTTTAGACAGATCAGACATACCAAGAGTCCACAATATACTCAGTTTAGACAGACCAGACATGCCAAGAGTCCACACAATACTCAGTTTACACAGACTAGACATGCCAAGAGTCCACACTATACTCAGTTTAGAGAGACCAGACATGCCAAGAGTCCACACTATACTCAGTTTAGACAGACCAGACATACCAAGAGTCCACAATATACTCAGTTTAGACAGACCAGACATGCCAAGAATCCACACTATACTCAGTTTAGACAGACCAGACATGCCAAGAGTCCACATTATACTCAGTTTAGACAGACCAGACATGCCAAGAGTCCACAATATACTCAGTTTAGACAGACCAGACATGCCAAGAGTCCACACTATACTCAGTTTAGACAGACCAGACATGCCAAGAGTCCACACTATACTCAGTTTAGACAGAACAGACATGCCAAGAGTCCACACTATACTCAGTTTAGACAGACCAGACATACCAAGAGTCCACAATATACTCAGTTTAGACAGACCAGACATGCCAAGAGTCCACACTATACTCAGTTTAGACAGACCAGACATGCCAAGAGTCCACAATATACTCAGTTTAGACAGACCAGACATGCCAAGAGTCCACACTATACTCAGTTTAGACAGACCAGACATGCCAAGAGTCCACACTATACTCAGTTTAGACAGACTAGACATGCCAAGAGTCCACACTATACTCAGTTTAGACAGACCAGACATGCCAAGAGTCCACAATATACTCAGTTTAGACAGACCAGACATGCCAAGAGTCCACAATATACTCAGTTTAGACAGACCAGACAGACCAAGAGTCCACAATATACTCAGTTTAGACAGACCAGACATGCCAAGAGTCCACAATATACTCAGTTTAGACAGACCAGACATGCCAAGAGTCCACACTGTACTCAGTTTAGACAGACCAGACATGCCAAGAGTCCACACTGTACTCAGTTTAGACAGACCATACATTATAAGAGTCCACACTATACTCAGTTTAGACAGACCAGACATGCCAAGAGTCCACACTATGCTCAGTTTAGACAGACCAGACATGCCAAGAGCCCACACTGTACTCAGTTTAGACAGACCAGACATGCCAAGAGTCCACACTGTACTCAGTTTAGACAGACCAGACATGCCAAGAGTCCACACTGTACTCAGTTTAGACAGACCAGACATGCCAAGAGTCCACACTATACTCAGTTTAGACAGACCAGACATGCCAAGAGTCCACACTATACTCAGTTTAGACAGACCAGACATGCCAAGAGTCCACACTATACTCAGTTTAGACAGACCAGACATGCCAAGAGTCCACACTATACTCAGTTTAGACAGACCAGACATGCCAAGAGTCCACACTATACTCAGTTTCGACAGACCAGACATGCCAAGAGTCCACACTATACTCAGTTTAGACAGACCAGACATGCCAAGAGTCCACACTATACTCAGTTTAGACAGACCAGACATGCCAAGAGTCCACAATATACTCAGTTTAGACAGACCAGACATGCCAAGAGTCCACACTATACTCAGTTTAGACAGACCAGACATGCCAAGAGTCCACACTATACTCAGTTTACAAAGACCAGACATGCCAAGAGTCCACACTGTACTCAGTTTAGACAGACCAGACATGCCAAGAGTCCACACTATACTCAGTTTAGACAGACCAGACATGCCAAGAGTCCACACTATAATCAGTTTAGACAGACCAGACATGCCAAGAGTCCACACTGTACTTAGTTTAGACAGACCAGACATGCCAAGAGTCCACACTATACTCAGTTTAGACAGACCAGGCATGCCAAGAGTCCACACTATACTCAGTTTAGACAGACCAGGCAAGCCAAGAGTCCACAATATACTCAGTTTAGACAGACCAGACATCCCAAGAGTCCACACTGTACTCAGTTTAGACAGACCAGACATGCCAAGAGTCCACACTATACTCAGTTTAGACAGACCAGACATGCCAAGAGTCCACACTATACTCAGTTTAGACAGACCAGACATGCTGTTCCTCATGTGGGTTCCAGGGAACTCATTTGGAGAGAAGAAAACAATAAATAAGCCATACATAATAGCATTTAGTTTAGTTTAGTCAACAGATCAACAACATAGCACATGGGTGTAAACCTATCAGTGCTCCATTCTACTTCTAACTCAAGCCTGAGTATGAAGAATCTCAGTGCAGTGCATGAACTCTGTTGCACTGGCGAGGATCCTGAAATAGTCTTTTCAGGTAGATTTTAACTCATAAAAAAATAAAATAACATTATGACCAGACAATGTCACCTTTTCAACTTTGTTATTTATGTATTTTAGTAGTCAGCAGAGTTTAAATTATTGTATACACCCCATCAATGTATAATACGTCAATAACAATAGGACTGTATTTTTATCATGGGAAGGATTATTCATCTCCCTTTATTTCTCATGGGGAAAATGCGTTGGACATATGGCCTGTTTGGCATTAGTCCAAGGATCTGGAAAGGATTAAGGACATATACTGAGATACTGCTACTTCTTCAGAAATGTTCCTATAAGAGTTAATAGTGTCTGTGGTCACTGCACTGGGTTTTATCCCATAAGACTTAGTCTCTCTACACTGAATTGTTAGCTGCCAGTAAAGGCATCACACAAAGCATGAACCCTTTAGCTGCAGTGATGTGCCTCAGGGGTTTGTGTAAAATTACACTGATACAGCCACTAACTAACTCCGGACCATCATAGAGCAAGTTAAACTACTTTACAACTTGGTCACAATGATCCTCCCTCCATCATAGAGCAAGCTAAATAACTTTACAACTTGGTCACAGAGACCCCCGTCCTTCATAGAGCAAGTTAAATTACTTAGGAACTTAGCCCCCTCCTTTAAAAGTTAATTGAATCTCTATTAATTAACTCTTTTAATCCCAACCAATGAGCCATGTGTCATCAGGCATTGCCCATGAGTACTAAATGACAAACATTGTATCTAGTGTTTAGCTCAATAACACTATAAAGCCTGGTTAGTGACTCTTGGTATTCCCCGTGTGGGTTCCTAGACCCCCATTGTGGGTAAAACAAGAAGAGACCCACTGCTTCCACAACAAGCATGTCATAAAAGTAGACTAATTGGGGGTTTCATTTCGAATTCAGAGTACATCTGCCTAAGAGGCAAAGAACCAACAGTCTGCATACAAAAGTCAGATACATAAAATGGAATTGCACGTAACACTCAGGTTCTGGAACAAGTCCAAAGTCCAGAGGTGAATAAACAACCACAACTTTCCGCTGGAGTTTACAGCAAAGAAGAAGAAGAAGACTTTTGGTATGTGTTGCTGCATATGTGACATATAGGCTCTCACATGTTGTTCATGTTCATTGAGTCTGTCGCTAACCTGGAACTGTCAAGCTAAACGTTCTGGTACTTCAATTATTCTGAAAGCTGCCGTTTATAATATTTAATATAAAAATTGGTCAAGCAAATAAAAGTACCTACTGGCTATACTCACTTGAAAATAATCATTTGGTCTTTTTGAAAGCTTACTTGCTGGTATAAAGGAGTCAATGAAACGTGTCATGTTGTAATATCCAAGATCATCAGGGTACTCTATGTAGTAGAATTTGGCTGTAAGATTCAGTAAAGTTTCCTCCTGGTAGAAAACAACAATGTTAACAATGGAAAAAAACAAAACAATATTTAACTTTTCAGTCCCAAGGAACACATCATACATATTTAATACTACCCCATAGTGCCTGCGAAGAATAGAGGGAATTAAATGGTATGATTGAATAACTAATGTAGAGCTTTGGGAGAGAACTAAACAAAGTGAACCAAGAGGTGAAGAAAAGACGCTGGCGCTGGATAGCACACACACACAGAGAAAACCAGAGAACAATATTACTAGAATGTCTTTGCACTGGAATCCACAGGGGCATAGGAATAAAGAAAGGCAAAAAAAAAAGGGAGAAAGGAGCTGAAGAATGAAGTTAGAAAGATGAGGAGAGTTGCATGCAATAGCAAAGGATAGAATGACTTTGTGTGAGTTGGTTGAGGGCCTATGCTCCATAGGAGGCTAGAAAGGCAAAATAAGAAGCTACTACCCCTTGGGCCTCTGAAAAAAAACCTCCTGAGACTGAAAGAGTTAACATACTAGCATAAAACAGAGAAATAACACAGAATTTATATACACTAGGTCTCTGAGCACAAACATTTATTAACTGGTCCCTGCTCGGAACAGTAGAAATGAAATGGTATGATACTATCACCAATGTTTCAGTTGAGAAACAAATTCCAGTGAATCAAGAGGTGAAGACATGAATGTGGTGCTGGATAGGACACACACTGAGAAAACCTGAGGACAATATAACTAGAATGTTTTTACACCTGGTCACAGAAATAAAGACAGACCAACACACACGCACACACATACATGAACAATGAACACACACACATACCTGTGAAAGGGAACTAGATAGTAGAGTTCAAAAGTGGGAGAGGACATGGGGTCAGCTGTATGCTGTAGCAAAGAACAGAATGACTTGATATAAGTTGCTCCACTGGTGATAAACAGCAGAAGCAGAAGAAGGTCTCTGAGGATTTAGCATGAGTTTTTCTCCAATGAAATACCAAAAACCACAAAAGAAACAGCCGTGGCATAGCGGCTAGGCGTTCGCGTGCGGATCGGAAGGTTGTGGGTTCACCTCCTGGCGGAGCCTGACTTTTTTTTTCAAAAATGACCCAGCCTTGAGTGGGCACCGGATGCAGTCCTGGCAAGTAAAGGCGGCCCGCGTGATGCTGATCACATCACCTATTCTGTGCCGATTGGTCTACACCAATATAGGTCTAGCCCTATATGCCTAAAGGCATAGAAAAGGGACCTTTACTTTTTTTAAACTTTTACAAAGGCATCACTACTAGCATAAGCTAAATCCCAAACAGTTAATGTGTACAACTAATGAGCTCCAGCGATGTGCATGGCAAAATCAAATGAACTGGTACTAAAATCCATATATAATAGGATGTGCAAATGCCTATTAAGCTTTGAAGATAGTGACTTCGAAAGCTAAAGTTAATAAAGATGATGGAATGAAGGACATAAAAAAATCAACCATTATAAGACACACCATTATTTATTTGTGTAAGAGCTGGTATTCATGATTCAAAGTATGTGAAAAAGACTGAAAATGAAGCTAGGCCTGGATGACCTATTTTTGTTTGTAACGATCAGTTCATTGCCAAAGTCAGACAACAGATACGCAATGGATCACAAACTGTTCCTCCCCACAACGCTTGGTGGCAGAATTGGAAATTGATGATGATGATGACGATGTCTGACTGTGATGATGATGGCAGATGGATATGATGTTGAATTTAAAGAACAATGATCCTTGTAAGCTCATCTCGTCAATTCAACTGTCTCAAAAACACTTTTCCAAGACTGAAACCAAATTAAGGTCGAACCTTGGCTCCACGCTACAAGCGAATGATGCAACATTTCGCTAGCTAAACAAAATGGCAGGTTACTTGTCTTTTACTGACCAGTTGACATTACAATTTTCTAAATCATAGATGAATATTGTCTGTTTGGACAACACACTTTTCTTCATGGATGGCATTTCTGTTTTGGTCATAAAAAACAGTCTCATTATTAAACTGTCAGACTGTAACTAATGAACAGAGAGGAAAGGAAAGATGTGGAACTATGACATCAGGAACTACCTTAGAGAAATAAAGACCAATTAAAAGTACATCAGAAAGAGCATATAGGCAATCCTTAAAAATCCGTCCAACACTTCATTAAGGTAATTGAAAAAAAAAACCAAAAAAACAAAACAAGAAACAGTTTGAATTTGTTATGCAGCATTTTTTTGAGTCCTAACAGAACCGGACATTTTTTTGAAAAAAATACCTTGGCTCCCAGGTAGATCCAGCCTTAAATGGGTACCAGTTCAAGTGCTGGGACCTAAAGATGGACGCATGATGTTGACCACATCAGCCACCCATTACTGACTGGTCTATAAAATATAGTACTAGCCCTATATGCCCAATAAGCATGAAGGCATGGAAAAGGGTCCTTTACTTTTTTACTTATGCTGAATTATGACTTTGTTACATCCTAACTGGCAGCTGGTCTAGGAAGCAAACAAAGAGGGAGGCAGAGAGGTAGAGCACTGTTCTTCTGATATAGCAACTTCAGCAGCATGATTTGTTCCCAACACGTTGTTGTTACTTAAACAACACAATCTGAGGGAGATACCATGCTGCAATGGCACCACATGGTTTCTATAATAGTGCTTAAGCTTTAGGCTGTGAAGAGAAGGAACTTCATCCCTTAGCCTTTACTGGTCATGATAAACAGATTTATACACTGTAACTGTCGGTGTCTGTGGCTAAGGTGTTACAAACGCGATTCGTAAATTCCCGGGTCAAAGGTTTGATCCCAGCTGTGAGCCTTGTGCTGGTTTTGACAGTGGTATCGAGAAGCCGACTGTCCAGAAAGCAATGGTAAACTACTGGACGTAAATTTGCCTAAAAAAAACCCACAACATCCCATTAAAAAAACCAAGGGTTGGTTCTGCAATGTCTTGTAAAGGAGATGCAACTAACTAAACCCTGTAACTACTGACTTGTTTTCAAGTCTTCTTCAGTTGATTGGGATGAGATTCCCATACTTCCCAATAGCACAGTATATCACTACCTTCTGGAAAGATGGAAATATGCAAACAACAACATCCTCGTATGCCTCTCAACAAATACCTTCCTGGGCCATCCTGCTGGTTTCCAATCTTAAGGATGGAAGATCTCTACAACACACTGACCGTGGTGAAAGAACTCTGGTACCAGACGAAAAAGAAAATCTTTACAGAAATTTCAATTCCATAGATAAAGTAAGTGTAAGGAAAAGAACCTCTCCAACATGTCTGTCCTACCTTCTCCGGTCTGTACTCTCCCATAGTGATACCCCGTCTGACCTGCTGATAGACCAAATCTGTGTCTGCCACATCTTCTCCAGGAATGTACCATGGGCTGCATGGAAACATTAACAAGACATATCAATTATCAGCGTTTAGTAGTTAGGTAGGTGCTTTGCTGGAGAAAAAAAAAGATCAATCCACCAGCACCCAGAAGGGGGAGCTTTAGGTTATAATTGTAAACTAGGGTATGTGCACCATATAAAATGGCTTAGCAATGCACACGACCAAGAGCCCTGAAAGTATTCCTGCAGTGTTGATGCGATCAATGGCGACAGATCCAAATACTGTGCGGACCAGCGAGCCAATGAGCGACCCAGTCACCGATGCATTTCTAGTAAACATATATTTATAAATGTATGTATTACCAGAGTCAAGTGTAGTGAGATCAAATGCAGGAGTGACAGAAAAACCATTGATGATGTCCAGGCCTTGATAGCTGATTCAGGGTACAACTGCAGCAACATATCACATTCATGAATGAGGAAGTAAAATAAATAATATGAGAATCAACTCTAAAAAAGTAATGTTAATAGGAAGAAAAAAGCTACTTGGCTATATCAGAAGAGTGCTAAAGAGAACTATTAAACAGGTGTGTGAGATAAATACCTGGGAACAGCATTAAATGAAGATGGAAAAACTGGATGAGGAAAACCAAATATTGCAAAGCAAGCCATGTTCCCCCCCCCCCCCCCCGCCCCTGCCCCCCTCCCCCACACTTTATACACATAAGACAATCCCAATCAAGACAAAAAAGCATCTTATACAAAGTATATTCATTCCAACTCTATGCTACCAGTGCCAGATATGACCACTCACAAACCAAAAATGAAAATTAGTAGCCATCAACTGCATATTGTCAGTGGAGCTACAGAGGCCAGCTGGTCTGTGAAGAAAGATTAAGCCATATGGGATAAAACCTGGTGCAGTGAAGTAAACCTTCACCTTTTATGCGATTATGCTATCTCTAAGAGCGGCAGTTGGAGTGACCAGAAAAGATAAAATCAGGAATGAGGTTAATTTCAAGCAGTGAATACTAGAAAACTGAGGCTGTGAGGTTTGAGGCTTGCCAGACTGGAAAAACCAATCAAGATATGTAAAGAAAACTGAAAATCAAGCAAGCAAAGGACTTCAGGTATCTCAATCAATCAATCAGGTGCTGTGTCCACAATGAAGGTTGGCTGCAATGGATCTCCAACAGTCTCTGTCTCTTGTCCTGGTTGTACACTCTCTCAGATTGCTGTTCGTCCATCTCTTAATGTTGTCTTTCCACTTTTATCGTTGCCTACCTCTTGCTCTCTTATCTTCGGTATGGGGTGTCGCAGGTCGACCCAGCCTTATATATAAACCAGAATGCATGTCCTGGGAAAGTAAAGACGGCTGGTGTAATGCTGACCACATTACCCACCTAGTGCCGATTGGTCTGTAAAAATATGGCTGCTCTTCCCAAATACCTGATGCAACTAAGTTGTAAAAACTGATATTTACATACTTATTTACTAAAGAATAAAGTGTTAAATATTATGTGTATATATATATATATATAAATATATATATTTTTATATATATATAGACACACACATACATACATATATATATATATATATACACACACACACACACACACACACACACACATATATATATATATATATTTTTAAAAAATACAAGGCTGAGTCGATGCTGACCTGAAATACTCTCTGCGGAAGTATATCCTCCACACTGTGCTACTTTCTCTCATTCCCATTTGCTTCGTCTGCTGCTCACATTCAGATATGGCGTCCATGATCCGGTGCTGTCCATGACCCAAACAGGAAATCTAAAAAGACAGGCAGGAAACTATGAAGAAGTTTATTTTTATTTAAAAACTGTTTGGAGTTATAATGAGTCAATAAATGTGCCTGCTACTGAAAGAGTTAACCTTCCACAGCGGGATTGTTAAAAAATAGGTCATGAGCCTGTGGAAATTCCTGTTACCCACCGGTTAGACACCAGTATGTCTCCTTTCCAGCAAAACAGCAAATGATTAATAGCATCTTTATCCCAACTTTATGTTATCACTGCAAAACAAGGGCAATGAATAGGGCTCTAGAACAAAAAATAGCTGCCTCAGCAAGGTTATTAACAACACAAGAAGAGACAGGGTTACAAATACTACCATACGAGAAAAAGTCAGAATAATACTATATCTGGATTATATTGACAGACAAAAAAAATTGAAATGGTTTAGCCATTTAGTGAGAATGCAGCCAGACCAAACTGCATATGAGACTTTTTACAGCAGAACATCTGGGATGAAGGCAAGAGAAAGACCAAGAAGGAGATGGCTAAATGGGGTAGCTGAAACCTGAAAAAGATAAACAAATTCATCACCCAAGCCACCTGAGAAGCGCAAGGCAAATTCAGAAAAACGATGACACTGGGCTACAACCTGGTATCAGTGAGATAATAAACGAAGAAGAAGAATAAGAATTCCTGAAAAATATCCTTAAACTTATGCTGGGTACGGTGATCATGGTGAGGTTGTCATGGTTGCTGCATTGGGTGACATGGCATGAATGGGTCGAAGTTCTGTTGATACAGATAAGAAGTAATATGCAACGTAACTGCCATTACAGGCTGCCTGAAAGAAACTTATCAGCTCTTCTGCCTCATGCACTTTCCTGCCCATGGTGTCTCCTATATCCTGCATTTACCAATCTTGTACTGGTCGGCCCATGCCACTCTTACCTGGCTCCATCCCATCTACCACTGATCTTTTCAAGGGATTGCAACATCTGAAATTGTCAAAGTATCTTTGGTTTCAATTATTAGTGAACTGGGAGAGTAATGTGCCAGTTTGTCCTTGGATTTTGACCACACCCTCAGCTTTTGGTAACCTTTTAATTGTCAGAGGAAGTGAATGCTCTTGCTTACAAGAGTGATTACTCTTGCTAATATCAGATGACACAGTAATGGCATCCACTTATTGAATATTCAATGTTGAATTAGGAATCCACAACACTCCCATAAGCACTCCATTCCTATCTTCAGCAGCAAATAAAGAGTTCCAATACCAATGGCACCAGTAACTGTCTGATTGTACATCTGTCTCGCCCTTCCATTCAGTGTTGAATGTTGGCCAGATCCCCTAGTAACTTCTCGTAGCATCATTCTCTTCAGACCATAATGATCTATTTGTGCCCCTGCACTGTTCACTCACTTCCAAAAATCTCTCACAACATCCATCTTGTCACACCACCAAGTAGTGCAGAACCAGCCAGTCTATCTGCCTACTTGATTACCAACACGCTAGTGTGAATTGAGAAAATATGCGAAGGATGCTAACTACCAGGGACCTCTGAAATTATGCTTGCCACTCTGTATGGAGCATACATGACTCCACCTTTCACAACATGCGCTGTCAGTTTTCCACTTATCCCAGTAGATTTTTGGTCCATACAGGTGCACTGGCTACGTGAGAACTTTGTCAGGAAATTAAACTACAACTAATTATCTTGGAAATGAAATTAAATGAGACTCACCTTTGTATGCAGGGATATGTAAATAGAGTAGCCTGAGGTTTCTTTGAGACCCACTCTTTCCCCCACATTTCTGATGACCTCAGCTACTGTCATGGCCGAGTCCACCTCAAACAGCATCCTGTGACCGCTCATAAATGTGACTGGAATCAACAGTGGCTTCCCATTTTTGGCTGCCTGTGAACAGATTTAGGGAAATGGAGAAAAAAAAATGTTCACCTACAGTAAGCACCTGGTGAAGCAAATATCCTCCTAAAGTCCATGCCATGTGGCACAGGCTGTCATGTCTATCCACAACCTTCTGTGTCAGGAACTTTCGGTCAACTCTAACACAGACAATCCTCCATGCCATGATATCAGACTGTCCAGCATCTTTTTTCTTGGTCTTCCTCTGCCTTTCCTCCCATCCTATTTTCCTACTGACAGGATGTACTAAAGTTTTCTCCTTTTCACATGACCAAAGAATGCAGACTACCTTTTTTTGATGAGGGCACTCAGTTCTCTTAACGAGTCTGTTTCTTTCAAGACATCTTCATTACTTTAAAAAAAAAATATGTCCATGGTATTCTAATCCTTTATGTATAAAACCACATCTCCACAGCTTATGAATAATTTTTCAGAAGAATGTTGAATGTTGAATTACTAATCGATATCACAGCACTCAGGACCCTCCCATTAGGGCTCAGTCCCCATTTTCAGCAGCAAGCGAATAGTTCCAATTCTGATGTTAACAGAAGCCTACTGATTGCATTTCCCCTGGGTGTTGAGTGTCGGCCAGATTCCCTGATAACTCCTTGCAGCACCATTCTCCTCAGATCGTAATGATCTATCTGCGCCTTCACACTGTTCACTCACTCCCAAAGGGCACTCACAATATCTAACTTCTCATACATCTCTTCACTACCAAGTGGTGCAGAGCCACACAGTCTATCTATCTGCCTGCTCATTTCCCAATACACCAGCATGACCTGGAGAAAATATCCAAAGGATGCTAACTACATGGGACCTCTGAAGTGATGCTTGCCACTCTGCATGAAGCATGCCCGTCTCTACCTTTCTCAACATGCTCTGTGAGTCAGTTACAATCACAGCATGTGTGTACAGCTGATTCTCAAGCCAGAAGAAGGCAGCAGAGACTGCCTCCAACTCCATTTGCAAACTAGGCGTGATATCATATGTAAGGCTTTGCTGCACTTTTTCAGAAGCAAATATATAAGTAATCGAATGCTAGTTATGGACCAGAACAGGTTGGTGGTCAATGTAACATTATGAAATGGGTATCAAAGTTCCTTAAAAATTGGAAAACATCTACCACAGAGGTGAGGATCCAAAAGCCTGAACACAAATAAACCAGATCTGTAAAATGGATGCACACATAAAACTCAAGTCCTCTAACTAGATTCAAGTTCACAAGTGGATGAACAACCAGGACAAACTGATTGGAATTAGCTTTGATTGGTACGGTTTTCTCGACAGCACATACAGACTGGCTGGAATTAAGGTTAGACTGGTACTGTTTCCTCCACAGCACATACAGACTGGCTGGAATTAAGGTTAGACTGGTACTGTTTCCTCCACAGCACCGACTGGCTGGAATTAAGGTTAGACTGGTACTGTTTCCTCCACAGCACATACAGACTGGCTGGAATTAAGGTTAGACTGGTACTGTTTCCTCCACAGCACATACTGACTGGCTGGAATTAAGGTTAGACTGGTACTGTTTCCTCCACAGCACATACAGACTGGCTGGAATTAAGGTTAGACTGGTACTGTTTCCTCCACAGCACAGACTGGCTGGAATTAAGGTTAGACTGGTACTGTTTCCTCCACAGCACATACACTTCCTAGGAATAGCGACATGCTGGCACTGTTTCCTCCACAGTTTTCAGTCCATTCAGTACCAAGGAACTTCCTTTGCATTTGTTCATTTCTATATACATGGTTTACTTTTCCTAACTCACTTTTCTGATTCTAACCATTTTATTAACTCACTCATTTCCAAATATTTTTACAGTCTCTTCCGTCTTATACGGTTTTTACTTTTATCCCTGGGGATCATCATTGGAGGCACAGAGTTTGTGCTTTGTGCAACACTCTTAGCAGGCATTAAGCCATTTTGGGGAGAATAGCTAAGCCACATAGCATAAACTCCACGACAGTAAGCTTGATCCTCTGGCTTCATTTTTAACTTCACATTATTATTATTCAAACATTTTTAGATTCAAGAATTTACTCATTACATTAAAATAAAAACTTATGAGGATAGAATGAATTCAAAAAACATCATCTTGGGACTCAAAGAGTTAGGTATTTCTTCATTATCAACATTGTAACCTAATACTCAGATGGAACATGAACTATTTCTTCTTCTCTTTCTCCAGTTAGCTCATGGAAGTGTTAGATGGAGATAAAATGATCTTCTATGTGCTCTTTATAGTGTTTTGCCTAAGCTGATGTTAATTTTTTTTCTGATATTTTTTAGTTATGGTGCTTGCCTTCCGCATCTTTTTCTGGCTAGTATTCATTTTATATATTCACACATGTCTTAAAGCTTCAACTGGCCAGATAAATATATGGATATTTCTTGAAGAGACCTGTAAAGTGTTTCTGTGTATTCTAGTTTGTATGACATAAATGTAAAGCTGTCTCTTTATGACGTGTGCTAGCGAAGGATTTCTAGCCACAAAGTTTAACTGTCATAAATGATTGTGAAAATATAAAGCTGGCTAGATCTACCTTTTTTTAGATATCTTTTCATATTATTTTCTTTAAAGCTGTTCTTGATGCCATCATTCCATATTTTGTGTTGTCTTTGCTTTATTCATATGTTCATTATCCTTTTGTGTGTGTGTGTGTGTGTGTGTGTGTGGCTCTCTGTGGCAGTTGGTAACCAGAACATTCTCGTTAGATGGAAGCTAGACAACATAAAACATAATCAACAGAGCATAACATCAAGTATATGGAAAATAAACTACCTGAAACTCCAGCCAGCTTAGTGGGTATGCTCGAGTTCCCACACTAAATGTTCGACGCAACAACTTATCCACTTTTTCTGACAGTTCTGATGGACTGTCTCTCAGAAAGTTAACCAAGATGTGGGCAAACTGGAGACAAAAGAAATATCATTGTCACAGCATGTGTGATACATGCATTTGATCATGTAATAAAAGTAAAAAAGTAAAGTAAAGATCCCTTTTCACGCCTTTCGGCGCATCGGGCATATGGGCAGAGCGTCCCATATTTTTACAGACCATCAGCACTCGGTGGGTAATGTGGTCAGCATTACGCCGGCTGTCTTTACTTTCCCAGGACAGCCCATCCTGGAACCCATTTTAGGCTGGGTCGACCTGCGACGTCCCATACCACGATAAAAATCCACGCAGCATATGTCAGGACCAGCACAAGGCAGCAGATGTCGTAAGGTCGCTCTGATGAAAAATGCAAAGCAAGATACTACAGAGTAGAGGCCAGAGGTGCTACTGTCAGTTTCATAGGAGATAAAGCAGTGGAGACTTCTGGTCTAAAATGGAGGATATGGCATAGCAGAATGTTTTGCTTCAAAGTTATTTTTGCTTCCGACAGCGCTTTGCTAATGCAGTTTCCATATATGGACAGTAGTCTAAGGTTTTGCTGCCTGAGATACTGAGTTTAGTGCTTGGTGCAGCACTGTAAGCTGTGTTTTTTTCCTGTGGAACGCCTTTCATTTGTGCAGCGGTTGTGTCATGGTACTAAATATCAGTTTATGTGTGAACTGGTGAAATACCTTATGTAATAATTCTACGTGTGCATAGCCAACTTATCATGCCCGACTACTTCCATCAACGACAAACTGCATTTCTGGTGGTGATTGTTGGCTTTGGCATCTCTAGCAAATGCCATATGCATTTACTGCATAAAAATATTTCTGGATTGTTCCAGACTAATTCTTTGCTCACTAGTGTTTTAAATGGGATAGTGAGGGACATGTCATGTGATTTTCACTGGCACAGGAAAGGAGCAAGTATGGGGAAACCCAATTGCAGTGAAATTGAAACCTTGACTAAGACAAGACAATGCATTACAGAGAGCTCTGCTACTAAAACACAATGGAAGCAGACCTAGAGGTTGCCAGTGCAAGTGATGGATAGATGGAATATCCGAGGCTGTGAATGCCAGCATCTATGCAGCCCTACCAAGACTTGCATCAGATACCTCTTCAAAATATGATGCTCTAAGGAAAATACAGGATTTAGGGAAAACAAGAAGAAGGAGAAGGTAGTGCAGCATATCAAGCATTGCGAGGTTGTGAGAATATATTTGTGGTGGGTGTCAGTTATGTGTGTCTGTGTGTGGTAGTCTGTGTGTGGGTGTCTGTGTTTGTGTGTCTGTGTGTGGGTGTCTGTGTTTGTGTGTCTGTGTATGGGTGTCTGTGTGTGTGTGTGGGTGTCTGTGTGTGTGTGTGTCTATGTGGTTGTCTGTGTGTGTGGGTCTCTGTGTGTGGGTGTCTGTCTGTGTTTGTCTGTGTGTGGGTGACTGTGTGTGGGTGTCTGTGTGTGTGAAATTCTTATAGCATGTACATTTTCAGGATATCAATTTAATTCTGCATCCAACAATAAGCATAGCTTCTGCCATATTAAGGTGAGTGATTTCTGTATAGAGCCATCTACAAATCCTATGCTCAACAATTGGGTTCCTTCAGATTTCCAGCATAGATTTCTGAGCATATTTGCAAATTTATTATGTTGGCATTTTATTTAGTTGAATTAAAACTCTCATGATTTAAAAAAAAAAACCTGTAGAAATGTTTTATTTAGTTAATGAACATTAACATTTAATTTGCCTTTCAATTGGTGGTTAATATTTATTTTTCACAGAACTGGACAGGCAGTCATTGTCTGTTAAAAATAAAAATAAAATACAAACAAACAAATAAAATCTTGCATTTGAAGAAATCTGCCCGTTTGAGGTCTGGAGGCTGCCAGATTTTTTATATGCCACCCTATATAACAGCAAAGTAAAAAAAAAGTAAAGAACACTTTTTCACACCTTAAGGCATTCTGGGAATATAATGCTAGACCTAAAGTGTCTTTTTAGACCTGTCGGCACTCTGTGGGTAATGTGGTCAACATCATGACGGTCATCTTTACTTCCCAGGACATTACCTCATACCCTTTTGAGGCTGAGTCAAACCTGTATAATAATAAATAGATTTTGTGCAGTCTCTAGAATGGAAGTTAGCTGCCGTGGGTGCGTGTGTGCTTCCATTAATCTCTTTGAAAATATTACGTACACAGCGATTATGGCCCCACTGTCTAAAAGCCATGAGAATGACATAATTTGCCTCCATAGAGAATCAAACATATTACAACTAAGTTTTCAGGAAAGTATGCCAACCAGTGCTGCTGAGACTCCCCTATGCCACTGAGGTTATGTGAGTGTGATCGATGTGAAGGCCAGGTTGGGCACTGGCACCTCAGACATGCACACTTTATACAAACACTTTTCTCCACTCCACATGTGTACAGTTCCTTGACCCAATAATAATACCAATATCATGTCGATCTCAATATTTAATCTGTTTCTTAGTTTGGTTTTCAACACAGAAGAAGTGTTAAAAATCTGTGCCACTGCTAATCACTGCCTGGCAACAGCAAAGAAAACCCTTGATAACTCCATTTTGGTGTGGCAATCCATGGACTAGGAACCCATGTCATACGGGTAAAACAGTGGTGGTCAAACCTTCAGATGCCATCCCATACGTGTTGGTCAAACCTTTAGGTGATATACCATAAGTGGCAAACAGGGGTGATCTAATCTTTAGGCGATTTCCCAAAGGTGGCAAACAGGGGTGGTCAAACCTTCAGGTTATGACCCATAGGGAAAAGGGGGGGGGGGGGGCAAAAAGGGGTGTTCAAATCTTCAGGTTATGTCCCATATGTGGCAAACAGGGGTGGTCAAACCTTTAGGCCATGTTTCATAGAAATGGGGGAGGGGCAAACGGGGGTAGTCAAACCTTTAGGTGATGTTCTATATGATGCAAACAGGGGTGGTCACACTTTTAGGTGATGTTCTTTATGGGGCAAACAGGGGTGGTCACACTTTTAGGTGATATCCTATATGGGGCAAACAGGGGTGGTCACACTTTTAGGTGATGTCCTATATGGGGCAAACAGGGGTGGTCACACTTTTAGGTGATGTTCTATATGGGGCAAACAGGGGTGGTCACACTTTCAGGTGATATCCAAAATGGAAAAACAGGGAGATAGAAGTATATATCTCAAGGGCAAATAGTTTACATACATTTTCTGATGGTGAAAAACTGCCAGCAAACAGATTCAACAGCACCCAGCCTCTCATGATGCTGTTTCTGGATGGGTTGTTGGTCAGTTGTTTGCACAGCTGGCAGTACAGCTCATCCCTGGGAAAACAGCAACATAAATAATTGTATTGTATTAACTATTGTTCACCGCTCATCTAAAGATCATCTTCATGGCACATTGAACTTGAACATAAGTGCTCCGATCTCCTTCTGAATTATGAGTTAGATTATCTTCACAGCACTCCGGACACATCCATATCCACTCAGATTTCCCTCTCAACGTATTCATCAGCGTCGCACAGTTAATAGTGCCAAACCTATATTGGCTAACAAGACTTTGTGTGCATCTGGTGTACTTCTAATGCCTGGCTGTGCCAATCTTTACTCACAATCCTCGTATTCTTAACAGCGATGTGAACAAGTTGCTTCTCAAATCCTCAGAATGTCCTATCTCTCTAAGGTCAATGACAATGTCTGCATGAACCATGGGCGGGCCATCTTCAATTATTGCAGCACCTGCCAGTCTATCAGTTCTTTCATTACCAACAATGCCTGCATGCCCTGGAACGAATATGAAGGTAACTGTATGCACAGGAGAGTTTTGCAATGACTCAAACCACTGTCTGCGTAACTAACCTGCCTCAACCAGACGGATCATGCTCAAAGAGTCACTTAGCACACACACGTGGGAATAGTCCAGTGATTCTGGCCACATGAAAGCTTGTGTCACTGCCATCACCTCCATCATCATGTGGCTGGTAGTCATGGAGAAGGCCTCCCTGGCTTCTTGAATCTTCTGACTGAAGAGAGCTGTAAATGCCCATGCACTTTTGTCGCCTCCTGAGTATGTCTTGAAGTGTTTTTAGGCTAACAACTCCCATTTTATTCTTGCTGATGTAATGACAGGTGGCTCCTGCTTGGTTTTTTTCTCTCACTGCTCCAGTAGGTACACCCAGTGTAAGCATTCTGTAACCGTATAACCCATATATGTCCCAACCAGTGTCAGTATCACATAGTGTTCTGAGAAATTGATGTGACTGCTGGTGTGTTCTAAGTGGGCAGATCATTTCAATTGCTGACTTAATGTGTAGTTTGGTATTGGTTCCATGATTTTTTTTCCTTTTATGACTTTATTCTGATATTTTCTTTTCTGATTACACACCTGCAGTCATTTTTTTAAACATCTCAGTTCCATAAAAAAAAAAAAAGTAAAGTTCCCTTTTCACGCCTTTCGGCGCATCAGGCATATGGGCAGAGCGTCCCATATTTTTACAGACCATCAGCACTCTGTGGGTAATGTGGTCAGCATTACGCCGGCTGTCTTTACTTTCCCAGGACAGCCCATCCTGGTACCCATTTTAGGCTGGGTCGACCTGCGACGTCCCATACTACGATAAAAATCCACGCAGCCTGCAGTGGGTTTCGATCGCGGTATGCTGGCTAACGAGTCGGACTCGCAACGCCTTGGCCACGGACGCCGCATCTCAGTTCCATGGTCACTACTAATCTTCTTTTCTGGTTTTTCTGAACAACCATGTCTGGCAGAAGAGGGAGAGGGTGAATTTACTTTCATATTAGATGTTCTTCATTCTGACTGGGACTCACTTAAGTTGTAAAGGGTTGGCTGCAAAGGATATCAAACACTCATTGACTCTTGTACAGCAAGTGAAATGGTTTGCCCACTTAGAGAGAATGCCTTGTGACACCATACCATACAAAGCATACATGGGAAGAGAAGAAGGACGTAGAGCACGGGGTAGACCAAGAACAAGATGGAAGGATAACATCAGAGAAACTCTACAACAGCACGATGTGCCTATGGTCGAGGCAGCCAGAAGAGCTAGAAACAGAACCTTATATCTCCCTCGACACCCACAGCGGTAAAAGAGGAAGTGAAGAAGAAGAAGAAGAAGATTGACTCTTGTCTTGGTAGTATAGCATGCTGCTTCATCATTTCTTGATGTCATCCTCCCACTTGTATCATTGTCTACCACTTGATTTTAAAAATTTTTGCCTTTGACCTTTTCCTCTATTATGGTTTGTTTTCCATTACATCCTCATGTGCTGTTCATACATTACACAAAGCTCACTGTAAATTCCTTTAATCCATTTTATCCTATGGATTCCTTTTGATACTGTTTTTAAAATCCAATGCTGCATCTCTTGTCTTTTTCCTCAGAGTTTATTGTAGTGTTTATTTTATTCCTTTATGTTCTCACTGATATCTAGAGTAACATTGATAGAGGCGATTAGAATAAGTATTGCAGTAGCTCTCTAGTGGTTTGTCTTATCCTTATATTACCTCACCAATGTTTTAAACCCTGTCAGTACAATGCCACTCATTATGGAGTTCAATATGTGTTCACTGGATATTCAAGAAACAGTACGCAGAGGTTCTCTTCCATCTCAGATGGTTGTTACATTAACTCATAATATCCTTTTCTTTTTGTTCAGTGGCTGTAAACTCAGGTGGAAATTGTGGTTGTTCATCCATGCCCAGAGTTTAGTCTCGTTCCAGAATTTGAGTTTTGCATGCACATCTGTTTTACATAATGGTTTATTTTTATGCAAACCGCTGGTTCCTCGCCCTTCAGGCAAATGCATTCCTTCAAAAGAAGTTTCCAGAATTAGTTGCCTTTTATTAAATGCTTGTCAGAGGGGCAGTAAGTCTGTCTTGTTTCTCCCAAACTGGATCCTACACTCAATCAATCAGTCCTCATCGCACCCAGAGGCACATAAGGCAGAGACAAACTGTCGCCACTCAGTTTGATCCTGAGCCATCCTCTCTATCTACAGTTTTGTTCTTTGCGTAGCCTTGAGTTCAGCCTCAAAAGTTCACCTCCAAGTGCCTCTGCCTCTGCCTCACTGTCCTTGTGGTGTCCCTTGCATTACATGTCTCGGCCGTCTCTCTTTCTTCATTCTTAGGATGTGTTAAATCCACTGCCATCTTCATTTTTTTCTTCTAATTTTACATCTTATAAGTCTGTTATTTGTTGTAATCTAAAATTGTTGATTTTATCTTCCCTTGTGAACCTCATCCCACACTAGGAACTCATTATATCTAAATGATTAGTTTTACTCCTTCCGTCTTGTAGTGTTATTGTTTTAACTATTCTGACACTTTCACTGGCTATTTTAACCTATAATTTCTCAAAACTAAAGGAGTTAAAAACATCACAGGATGGTCCCAGAAGAGTTGAGTTTCCCATGTGGGTTCTGAGGGCCCAATTTGTGGAGAATAAAATAGACCCACCGCCTTTTTTTAAAGCATGTCCTAAAAGGCAACTAATTAGGAGTTTACTGAAATTGGATGCGTTGGGTCGAAAGATACAGATATCACAGCTTAGCTGTAAACAGTGTGCCTGCTGTTCTGATAGGCATGAAAAAAGACATTAATAAAAAGGAATTGATTGCTAGCTCACTGACCTGAGCACAGGTTTGTAGATCCCCATAGCACATACCAACTGTACCTTGTCCAACATAGAATCAGTGGCAGCAGACAAGAATGGCAAAGATTCAGCATCTGTTCCTGTAGGGTCTTTGAACTGGGAATAAACACAACAAAGCAAGAATGTCATACAAATAACATACAGGGTCTCTTAAACTTATGATCTACTTCTGTTCTGACTCACGGGTCATAAGTCAGACTGGTCCTAAGTTGAATTGATATCTTTCAACATTATTTTTATTTAAACAGGATATAAAAATTGTAAATAAAATAAAAATACAATTTCGTATGTATAATTATTGTACATAATGTGAAAAATACACAATATGTACTCTACTGCATCAGTTCCGGGAACTTCTTGATCCTACCTATGTAGATATCCTTTTTACTTAATAATTTTATTTATTTAATTAGTAATGTTAATTAATAAATTTTTTTCAATTAGTTATTAACACATGTTTATTAGCTGGTAAAATTTTTTATTTTTGTGCTCGTAAGTGCAGACAGTTATAAGTCGAGGAGAAGGTGTACAAATGAGTTTTGCTGTTTACATGTGACACAGGGCTCACAGTAAACTCATCCCTTCTTTTCTGTCCTGTGCAAACTTTTTGATAGCGTGAATAAAACCCAGTGCTGTAGCTGAGATTTTTCTCCTCAATGTTTATTGTAGAGTTTTCTCCTCAATGTTTATTGTAGAGTTTTCTCCTCAATGTTTATTGTAGAGTTTTCTCCTCAATGTTTATTGTAGAGTTTTCTCCTCAATGTTTATTGTAGAGTTTTTTTCATTAATGTTCTCACTTCTTCAATCAACATGTTTCCCAGTTCATTGAAAGTTTCACGATTCATTTTATCCCAGAATGTGCCCTATACATCATCATCGTCTTCCTCTGTTAACTGCTTATATGAATGGGTGAACAGACTGGCTGGCACTGCACAACTTGGTGGACTACTGATGCATTATAAGGCAAATGTGGTTAGGACCTTGTGGGAGAGCGTGTACAAGCCAGAGGATCAAATGGATCACCACAGTCTGGTGAGAGTGATGCAGCATGGGGTGACGAGGGGATCTGGTTGATACTTGATGCTTAGAGTAATGGCAAGTTGAATGTATATTCAGAAGGCTGTTGGCCCCATTGGTATTGGAACTCTGAGTTTGCTGCTGAAGATGGGGATAGAGCGCTTATGGGCATACCTCGAGAGCTGTGATGTTGGTTCTTGAATCAACTCAACTCAACCTCTCCAGGGTTGTATTTTGTATAATTAACTTCCTAAAGATAAGAATCAAACAGGTCATTATCAGCGTCACTCCCATCACGGTCTGCCTGTAAGAAACTCAGTTTCTTGCTAGCTCTCCTGCCTCATGTACTTTCATATTCAATGAGTCATTTATATCTTGAGCCCATCTTTGTGTTGGTTGGCCCATGCCCCTCCTTTCTAGTATCATGCCTTCTGTTATTATTTCTTTGAATCCACCATAGCGTTTGATATTGCCAAAGTATTTCAGCTTTCGAGCCAAGACATTGTTTACTAACCAATCTTCCATGATGTTCAGATATTATAAAATTTCAATATTTCTTCTCTTCTTTGTGCATAGTATTCTGAGAATGTGTTTGTAACATTTCAGCTCAAAAGCCCCTATTTTTTTTCTTGAGGACTTGGAGATAGTCCACAACTAACATATTAAACAGGTACAAATCCCAGTCACCCAGTTCAACTATATAACAATATAGCACAGTTGTACTAGGGCAACAGAGAATGGTTACAAAGGAATATGTAGTCCAGTGAGGGTGGGTCTTGACTGTTGCATAGGGTTAATAAAATCATCAAACTTAGTTTTTAAGTACTGAGTTGAGAACCCTTTAATTTCAACTGCAAAAATATTCTGCATTGAATATTCTTCATCCTGTGAAATGGTGCTTTTGCTTAACTCTTTCGGTATCAAGGAATGAATCATGTGTTGATTTATAACTAATTTAACTTTCCTCTAGTACTAAAAGAGTAAAGCAAGTCTACATATAACTTCCTAAATACATCTTTTGCCTGCTTTTGTTAAGGTACAATGCTTCAAGGTTTGAAATTTTAAGAAAATAAAAGTCACAGTACAAAATGGAATAGAAGTACTGAAAATACATTATCATAACAACATAAAACTCATACATACCAAGTCTGAGTATTTTTTATGTGCGTCATCAATGTCTTTCTTTGTGTATTTGGCTTTGAAAGCAGACCTCACTTTGGATGTAACAGGTACATGTGTCTGACAACAGAAAGAAAAAAGAATCCTAATTAGTTAAGATCAACTATTCATACTCTGATATTCTCTTCCTTGACAGTTGAAGGTAAAGTAGGAAATGGACCTCTTTCCATGCCATCCAGAGATGTATTCATAGTCATCATCATGTAGCAGGTCCTTTGCAGAACGTTGCTATCATCACAGTCTGCCTGAAAGAAACTTGGTCTCTCGCCAGTTCTCCCGCCTCATGCACTTTCACACTCAAGGAGTCACTTATATCCTGTGCCCATCTTCATGTCGGTCGGCCCCTGCCCCTCCTTCCTGGTACCATGCCTTCTGCTATAATTTCTTCCAATCCGTTGTGGCGCTTGATATGACCAAAATATTTCAGCTTTTGAGAAAGGATGCTGTTTATTAGCCAATCTGAGACAGCATGAATAACAAAGTTTTAAGTGTCTGTCAGCACTAATAGAAGCAGACGATGGATGCATGTGTCCATGTATTATAGGTGGTCTTAAACCTCTGCCTAATAAACTGTTATGTGAGTGACGATTAATTGTAACTGATGATGAATGATGGTATTTGAATGATGCACTTCATGTGTGGGTTTTAGAGACAACTTGTTTTTGAAAACAAATGATGTGGCGTTTTTTTTGGGGGGGGGGGGGGGGTGAAAACCTTTCATATTGCGCTAATACTATTAATAAGGTGTATTTTCATTAAAATCAGAGTGCAAATGTCTGAGAGATGAATAACTAACAGTCTGCATACAGATCTGTAAAATGAATGTGCAAGTAAAACTCAGTTTCTGGAAGAAGACTAAAGTCTAGAAGTGGATGAACAGCCAGAATTGCGTTTACAGCTGGGAGCTGGAGAATGAAGTTAGAAAGATGCGGAGGACCTCGGGAGAGCTGCATGCGATAGCAAAAGAAAAAACGACTTGGCGTGAGTTGGTTGAGGACCTATGCTCCATTGGGGGCTAGAAAGGCAGAAGAAGAGGAATAGTGTTGGTGAGACAAGTAGACTTTACCTCCTGGGTATTCAGAATAGTCTGCCTGATTAGTGACAGCCCTCGTAATACATGAATATCCAGTTTAAGACTAGTGGACATTTACAATTTGATTTCTGTGCCTTGAATAGGATCATTCTACAAAGGACCTGCTACATGATGATGATGATAATGATAATTAATATGATAAGAGTTAAACTGGTTTCCAAACACAGAAAATATCCATTTATCAATACTAAAATACTGTTTAAGTGATTCACTTTTTAATAATTTAATTTTTGCACACGTATTCTGTCACCATCAGGTGCTGAAAATTCTGACAGCTTACACATCTTAGGCCACTTTCAACCCTTTAAAAAACTGGCAAACTGGTTAAGTACCCAGCCCCCCCCCCCCCCCCCCCCCCCCAACTCACCCACAGCCATACATGGATGCTTTCTTTTATGTATCAACACATAATCTTAGTAATTATCATCATCTTTACTGCACACTTAAACAAAGCTTAGGCTCCTTAAGGGTCCCATCCCTCTGCAAATTTACAAGGTAACCACTCTTGTTTTCCATTGATTTTTTTTTTTTTGCCTGCGCCCTCGCCTGTTACATGCTATTAATTTGTTCCCTGACTTGACAATTACAACTGAAATGTTCTCTGACTTGATAATAAAAATTCAAATGTTCTCTGACTTGATAATTAAAATTCAAATGTTCTCTGACTTGATAATTAAAATTCAAATGTTCTCTGACTTGATAATTAAAATTCAAATATTCTCTGACTTGATAATTACAATTAAAATGTTTTACTCATTATATTAGAGAAAACCGGTCGAGGAATATCTTGCTCTTTACGTTTTCCTCCCACTTGTATCCTTGTCTACCTCGGGTTTGTATTCATTGTTTCCCCCAATATGGTTTATTTAAGAATCGTAGGCCTGTGTCTTGTACTGAGGCTGATATATTTTAATTATATCTTTCGCATTCATTTAAATAACTCATTTCATTTTCAGTCTCAATTTAACCTCTGTGTTTGATGGTCACTGCCTCAGTCAAATACTGAATATTCTAATTCTAATGCATACCCACATAACTCATCTCCAGAACTTTAAGTAAACTATTTAATTACTTGTTCATGGTCCAGGTTTCTGCACCACAGACCACAAATGAGTAAACATAAGGTTCATAGTTTTCATTTTTAATGTTTTATTTAACTCTCTGTTTGAAGTTTGAACAACGGATCAACATCATAGCACCCGGGTAGTAACTCATAAGTGCTCACTTCTACTTCAGTGCACAGGCTTTGTAGCACCGGCGAGGATCAATACTTTGGGTAGATTTTTAACTCCAAATTTTGCCTAGGCAGTGCTGTTAGGCTTCTCTTGTGGATTTCCAACTGCCTAGGGATATTTTACGTGCGCAACAATGCACACGGGCATCCAATTTCACTACACAGAAACCAGGGAAAATACTAAAGTCTAAGTCCCTATGATTTAACTCTCTATGCATTATTAACTTTTGAATAAATGAATGTGGTCATTTTTTAGTCTAATGACTATTTTCAAATAAATAAATAAAAAAAATAAAATAAATGACCTACCCCTGCAATGACCAATGTATCCCCCATGTCTACGCCAGGCAGATCTCCCATGATCCTCAGTATGGTCACCCAGCTGGCAAGGGATGCCTGCAACAGGAAAGCTTTCTACTATCTTCTGGAACTATACACAGCAATATTATTAATGATCATTATAGCTGGCCAATGGAGAGGCGGCTTGTGCCTTGTTTAGGGCACTGTGCTCTCAAGTGGAAGACCAGGGTTCAATCCTAGGTAAGGGATGGAGATTTTGTCCTTACCTGCACAGTTCACGACTGCACTAACCATGCAGCATTACTTCATCAGCTTCCTGATCCCCGCCCCGACTAATTAGGGAAGTTTCCTTTGAAGTCGAAGTGCATCTACCTGAGAGGCAAGGAACCAACAGTCTGCATAAAAATAAAGCATATTATAAGTAAAATAAATGTGCAAGTAAAGTTCAAGCTCTGGACCGAGACCAAAGTCTAGACATGAATGAACAACCACAATTTTCCATCAAAGTTTACAGCCGATGAACCCTAAGAAAAAGAAGAAGAGGAGAGGTACATGTCTAGTATCACATACATTTTCAGTTAATTATACCATAAAACCCGGTATGAAGAAAATCAATGTTAATAACAGGGTTTCAAATGTCACTTTACATTGCAATGTTAATTGTGTCCATAATTAGCGGCTT
>CAJHNH020001165.1:187500-193805 GCA_905116865.2 Candidula unifasciata
TCCCTCTCTCTTTACTATTTCACACTATCTCTCTATGGATCGATAACAACAACAACAACAACAACATCTCTCTCTCTCTCTCTCTCTCTCTCTCTCTCTCTCTCTCTCTCTCTCTCTCTCGTCTTTCTCTCTTCTGTTACCCTCTACCCCAAACCCGTTCTCGAAACTGGACAAACAATATGCATTCCCACAGGTTGTATATGCATAATAAAATATCGTAAAATGCAACATAAAAATTTGCATTTGTAAGGGAGTAGAGGACCATTTGCACACTCTAAACACGCATTGGCTACATAATGTCAGAACTGTATTTTTGAAGGTTAATTGAGTTCAATGGGTCGTGGGGTCAACAGCACGTTGGCAGGCTTTGCTTAGCAGGATGGGATCTGCGTGGTCTCTAGGTATGGTGTCCGCCTCGAGTGCTTAAGGTCCCGGGGTCAGGCCCCGTTGAAGGCTGGTTTTCTTTTTCTGTTCACGTGGCTTTCTAGTAATTTCCCCTGGTCTCTGTATAATGAGATCGGATGCCCGTGTGTATTGTTGCACTTAAAAAAATCCCTTGGCATTTGGAAATCGTTAAGAGTAGCCTAACGGAACTGCTCAGGCAAAATTTGCAGTTAAAAATCTACCCAAAATATTTCCAGATCCTCGCCGGTGGCACAGAGCCCGTGCACTGCGCTGAGCTACTTCGGACACAGACTTGAGTAAGAAGTAGAAAGGAGCACTTATCAACAACAACAACAACAACAACAACAACAACAACAACAACAACAACAACAACAACAACAACAACAACAATCTGAGACCTGTCTCTCGAGTTTCCGTAACGTGGACCTGCCAAACGTTTCATGGTGACTGATGCTCTTCGACCGATGTTTAGCCTTGTCCTCTGTGTAGTGGGACAGCTCTGACACGGAGTACGAGTCGTCTGCGATATCGTCACCAAAAGCTGAAGCTGCATTCTGGGTGAAAGTGATAACGCTGATTTCTGGAAGCTGTGGATACAGGAAAACAGACAGAGCAATCAAACAAGCCAGCCAACAGAAGAGGCCGGTCAGTCAAACAAGCTGATCATCAAGACTGACCAATCATACAAGCAGGTCAGCAAGACAGACAGAGCAATCAAACACGCCGATCAACAAGAGAAAAAAATAAATCAAACAAGCCGATTAACAAGACAGACAGATCAATCAAACAAGCCTATCAACAAGAAAAAAAATCAATCAAACAAGCCGATCAACAAGACAGACAGATCAATCAAACAAGCCGATCAACAAGACAGACAGTACCATCAAACAAGCCGATCATCAAGATAGACAGATCAATCCAACAAGCAGATCAACAAATCAGACAGTACAATCAAACAAGCCGATCATCAAGATAGACAGATCAACCAAACAAGCAGATCAACAAGACAGACAGATCAATCAGACTAGCAGATCAACAAGACAGATATATCAATCGAACAAGCCGATCAACAAGACAGACAGTACAATCAAACAAGCCGATCATCAAGATAGACAGATCAATCACACAAGAAAATCAAAAAGACAGACAGATAATCAGACAAGCCGATCAACAAGATAGACAGATCAACCAAACAAGCCGATCAACAAGACAACAGGTTAACCAAACAAGCCGATCAACAAGAGAGACAGATCAATCAAACAAGCCGATCAACAAGACAGACAGGTTAACCAAACAAGCCGATCAACAAGAGAGACAGATCAGTCAAACAAGCCGATCTACACGACAGACAGATCAACCAAATAAGCAGGTCAACAGGTCAGGTAGATCAGTCAGACAAACAGATAAACAGGACAGACAGACAGAGCAGACAGATAGGCCGATCGATCAATCGATAGACAGAGAGATAGACAGAGAGACAGATAGACAGAAATCAGATAGACAGAGAGTCAGACAGACAGGCAACCGCAACAGACAGACAGACATAGACAGAAAAACAGAGAGACAGAGCTAAGACAGACAGGCAGAGAGATAACAACAACAGACAGACAGAGACACACAGACAGACAAAGACAGACAGGCAAACACAGAGACAAGCAGCTAGACATAAATAACTTACCGCAGAAGCACCTCCTGATTGCTGAGACATCCTTAGCAAGAATTACTTTTCTTTATACCATCCACCAACAACATGTGACTCCTGTAACACTGCTCGTGTATACTTTCTGCTCCTCTTTGTACAGACGATCACCACACAACACAAACACACTATAAACGGTTCCTGATCTATATCACCCCAACACACAGCGTGGTGCCCGTATCAGTTCCTGGAATGTGGGTGTGGTGGTACGGTCTTCGAGTTACGTTCGAGTTGTTTGCTTTACATGATCGCGTATTTCGAGTCCTGAGGTGTACCTGGCGACACAAAGGAACATGTCATACCGACATGAAATATACAAGTGAACAAAGCATTATGTTTGGAAAATGTCAAATGAGTGTTGATAAGAGGGGATTAAATGCAGCACAAGCTGGTGAGAACAATAGGAAGACAAGGGGTATATGTCAGCTGTACGGAAATACCACCATAAACATTCGGAGAGAACGTTGCAGCGACAAGCTTTCATCAGTGATATTCTGTTACTTGATTAATTCCATACGATAGTATTGTATTGTGCTATGAGGAGGAATGGGACTAACAGCCCATGAGGATGGCGAGTGCGACTAGCAAGACCCGCCAGCCTTAAAAAAATGTCATCCACAATTATAGTATGAGATTTCAGGACCATGATTGTCACGGTGTCTAGTGTGTTTTTCTCAAACGCCCAGCTCTCCATGGCATTGTGTTGCCATGAGTCCACCTCAGTACCTGTATCATTCATGTCCCGCTTGCACACATCTTTACGTCGTAATAGAGGTCGGCCTCGACACCATCTACTTGTCTTTAATTTGCCATAGAGGATGTCCTTAGAGACTAAGACATCCTCCATTCTATGGGCTAGGGGGGGGGGAACTACAACACCCCAACACCCTACATGTTCAATCAATATTACCAGTGGCCTTTCATCGAAAAATATGGTAGCCGCATTTGATATTGCAATACAGATCGAAAGAATTTGATGTGTCAGTTGGGACAGTTCGAAAGGTTTTTCGTTAGAAGACGTACGGGTACTACGGGTGTACCAAACAGCAGAAGGAGAACCGGCTGGGAGGATGTTTGAACCACTTCCAGTTTTACAGAGCGGAGGGCAATGAGTTTCTCTTCCCCACAATCGAGGCAATGAATGTAATGGAATCATGCTAGATTAATACAAACTCGAAACAACTGGAGTTAAGGTTATGCTGACAGTGTTTTTTTTTTTTTTGAACCATGAGGAGGATTTTTGGCAGTCTTTACAGAACCTGGTATTAACATCTTCTTAAACCACCACTTGAAAACACTAGACAAGCCACATGAAGCAATAACAAATAAACACCCCAGCAGGTTTTTTCGCAGTGTGATTTTGTTGCACGATAGTGCTCGTCCGTGTGCTGCACAGACGGTTTCGAAAGCATTAGTATGGAAGAAGCCGGAAATTTTGCAACTCCAGTCTTTGGTACTGGTTTGTCAAAATACGATTTTTATTTGTTTAGACTTCTAGAAAAAGGACTCAATAAGCAACGATTTCACTCAGCTCCAGACGTAATGAACGGGTAAACACTTGTTCCAGCGAGTAACCGCAATCTTGCTTATTTTTTAGGGCGGCATTGGCCGCCTACCTAAGCATTAGAGTGCTTGTCTGAAAGCATACGGTGAGTTTTTCCTCACCAACCCATGGAGAATTATCCGTTAAAAATGAATGCTATGTTTAATTCTGCAACGCCTGTTGATGTTTCTTTCATGCTTTTGTTATAAAGCCATTATAAGGGGTTTGAAATCAACGTTCCTGATGTGTGTGTGTGTGTGTGTGTATATATATTATATATATATATATATATATATATATATATATATATATATATATATATATATATATATATATATATAAAGTGGTGGCAAAGTGGTGGCATCGAATGTGAGCTAAAGACGATGGATACGGCACAACGGAATAGCAAATGAGTAACTGAAAGAATTAATGAATGAAGAAATGGATGATGCTTGTTTGCCGGCTCGAAAGTATTCGCATCGAACTGGATAAATGGTTCCCGTGCCGGTCCAGCCCATAATAGGTACCAGAAAATGTTGTAGAAAGTAGAGATGGTTAGCGTCATGTTGAGACACATCGGCCATCAGAAACTAAAAATGGTTAGCGTCATGTTGAGACACATCGGCCATCAGAAACTACAAATGGTTAGTGTCATGTTGAGACACATCGGTCATCAGAAACTAAAATGGTTAGTGTCATGTTGAGACACATCGGTCATCAGAAACTAAAAATGGTTAGCGTCCTGTTGAGACACATCGGCAATCAGAAACTACAAATGGTTAGTGTCATGTTGAGACACATCGGTCATCAGAAACTAAAAATGGTTAGCGTCATGTTGAGACACATCGGTCATCAGAAACTAAAAATGGTTAGCGTCATGTTGAGACACACCGGCTCAGAAACAAAAGATGGTTAACTTCATGGTGAGACATATTGGTCATTAGAAAGTAGAGATGATTAGCAGCATGTTGAAACACATGGGCCATCAGAAAGTAGAGATGATTAGCAGCATGTTGAAACACATCGGCCATCAGAAAGTAGAGATGATTAGCAGCATGTTGAAACACATCGGCCATCAGAAAGTAGAGATGGTTAGCGTCATGTTGAGACACATCGGTTAAGAAACTAAAGATGGTTAACTTCATGGTGAGACATATCGGTCATTAGAAAGTAGATATGATTAGCAGTATGTTGAAACTAATCGCCCATCGAATGACGACTGTTTTATGCAATATGTGGTTATCACTGCATGCCAGATTTAACATCCTCCTTAACTGAACAAATTATCTATATAAATAAAAATCAATGTTTGTGTGTTTGTTTATGAGCTATAGACTCGGAAACTGCTGAACCGATTTAGCTGAAATTTTCAGGATATGTTTGTTTTGATACCGGATGTTCACCCATCATGGTTTGAAATTCAACCTGTCATTGTTAGAGATAGTGTGCAATAATTTTTGGGAAAATCTACGAAACTAATATTTACATTTTTAGTGACAGGCAATTATAGCCACGTTAGTAAATGCGCATGCGCCGTAGTCAGAACGCAAGACTTCCACCATTCGCCGGCGAGATACGTACAGTCAACGCCTTCTCTAATAAATAGAGTAGGCAGTGGTACAGCAAACAAGACTATCTCTCTATCTGTGCAGGCAATGATTGCCACAATAACCATATTAAACACGATTTATATATATATTTTTTTTTCAAACAACCTTCGATGAGTTGTAAAGTAGCCGATGGATTGGAATGGAAAGGGGGAGGGGGTGGTGGTGGGGGGGGGGCATCAAGGCCTATATCGACGTTGGCGCAGACATTGACTGCGACATTAGCCGTGTTAGACACCTGCGATTTCTATTGTTGTGCCGTTTCAATAATATATCTGAAATATCTGTCTATGAGAAAACAATTGCCTGCTTTTTTGAGTTGTATTATAATCGGGACACTGTAGTAGGGACACACATCTCAAATATTTTTAATCTATTTTCGTTTCTCCGATGAAGTGGCTGCTTGGTCGAATGGTTAGAACACTGGGCTCCTGTCCGGGAGACCAGGGTTCGAATCCGCAGCATTTTTTTTACCCTGGGCTAAAATAAAACCCTCACCTGCACTGTCGTGGCGACAGCACTAGCCATGTGGCCCTTAATACTAAAAAAAAAAAAAAAAAAAAAAAAAAAAAAAAAAAAAAAAAAAAAAAAAGGACAGGTGTGTGGGTAAATCAGTTGATAATTAAATTTGACTATTTCGCATACTTATGATTTCATTTAAAAACTTTACAATTGCATGGTTACGCTGAAATTTCATTGCTTTCCATTTATTTTATTTTAGATTTAATTATTTCATCTGCGTTGGAATTTTAAGCTTTGCTGTTTACCATAGCGTTCTTTTAATAATTATGGTGTATTTTTCCTGTTTTTATTTGCTATTCAATTGTTTTTTTTCCCCTCCCAACTACTTCAATGAGGGAAAGAGTAGTCGTTGAATTTGGGGAGGGGGGGGGGGGGGGGGGTGGAGTGGTGCAAACTGTTTACTGAGAGAGCTTTAAGTCACAGTAACTGCCTTACCCACTCAAAGTAGCAGCAGCAGTAGTAGTTGTGGTTGGGCTGTTACACATTAGTGCTCTCATGTGAAGACCGCCGGTAAGGTTATGGCGTTCTG
>CAJHNH020001165.1:193822-243822 GCA_905116865.2 Candidula unifasciata
ATTAGCCGTTGAAGTTATTCTGCAATTTCGGCTTTCAATACTCTATGATCTGCATAAGGAAGATTGTAAGGAATAGGCGCAAACTAAAAAAGGACAGCTAGAGAATAAACGCTGAGTGTCCCAAAAGACACAGGTCAAATACATGTGACTACAGCCATGGTCCTGCAGTCTCACGTGACTGCAACAATGGTTCTGTAGTTTCATATGACTGCAACTATGGTACTGTAGTTTCACGTGACTGCAACAATGGTTCTGTAGTTTCATATGACTGCAACTATGGTACTGTAGTTTCGTGTGACTGCAACAATGGTTCTGTAGTTTCATATGACTGCAACTATGGTACTGTAGTTTCATATGACTGCAACTATGGTACTGTAGTTTCATGTGACTGCAACTATGGTGCTGTAGTTTCGTGTGACTGCAACTATGGTACTGTAGTTTCATGTGACTGCAACTATGGTTCTGTAGTTTCATATGACTGCAACTATGGTTCTGTAGTTTCATATGACTGCAACTATGGTTCTGTAGTTTCATATGACTGCAACAATGGTTCTGTAGTTTCATATGACTGCAACTATGGTGCTGTAGTTTCGTATGACTGCAACTATGGTTCTGTAGTTTCCTGTGACTGCAAATATGGTGCTGTAGTTTCATGTGACTTCAACTATGGTCCTGTAGTTTCGTATGACTGCAACTATGGTACTGTAGTTTCGTATGACTGCAACTATGGTACTGTAGTTTCATGTGACTGCAACTATGGTACTGTAGTTTCGTATGACTGCAACTATGGTCCTGTAGTTTCATGTGACTGCAACTATGGTACTGTAGTTTCATGTGACTGCAACTATGGTACTGTAGTTTCATGTGACTGCAACTATGGTACTGTAGTTTCGTATGACTGCATCTATGGTACTGTAGTTTCATGTAACTGCAACTATGGTACTGTAGTTTCGTATGACTGCAACTATGGTACTGTAGTTTTGTATGACTGCAACTATGGTACTGTAGTTTCATGTGACTGCAACTATCGTCCTGTAGTTTCATGTGACTGCAACTATGGTCCTTGTAGTTTCATGTGACTGCAATTATGGTCCAGTAGCTTCACGAGACTGCAACTATGGTTCTGTAGTTTCATGTGACTGCAACTATGGTCCTTGTAGTTTCATGTGACTGCAACTATCGTCCTGTAGTTTCATGTGACTGCAACTATCGTCCTGTAGTTTCATGTGACTGCAACTATGGTCCTTGAAGTTTCGTATGACTGCAACTATGCTTCTGTAGTTTCGTGTGACTGCAACTATGATCCTGTAGTTTCGTGTGACTGCAACTATGATCCTGTAGTTTCGTGTGACTGCAACTATGCTTCTGTAGTTTCGTGTGACTGCAACTATGATCCTGTAGTTTCGTGTGACTGCAACTATGATCCTGTAGTTTCTTGTGACTGCAACTACAATTCTGTAGTTTCATGAGACTGCAACTATGATCCTGTAGTTTCATGTGACTGTAACTATGGTCCTTGTAGTTTCATGTGACTGTAACTATGATCCTATAGTTTCATGTGACTGTAACTATGGTCCTGTAGTTTCGTGTGGCTGCAACTATGATCGTAGCTTTGTGAGTTTTTTTTTGTACTGCAACTACGATTCTTGTCGGTTCTAATGCACTAATTTTAGAAATTTTTTTGCTATCACATGGCCATTATAATGGTCTGTGATTTTCCACGCCTCCATTTAGCTCACTCTTGAAACACTATAGTCTTGAAATCCCGGAAATAAGTGCATAACATTATAAAAGTAAAGGTTGCCGGCACTGCAAACATTAGGATTATGCCGTGGGGGGTTGTAATGTTAGAAATTATGTCTCAAGTTTAGGCTAGTTGATATACTGAGGTAGGTGTGAGCAGTTTTCTTTCCTCGTCTTTCTCATCACAAATGTCTTGAATATGTTTCTGTTATACGTGTAATTAAATCCGGTTAGGTACAAAAATTAACCCCACTGGAACGTCATTAAAGATTAAACTGGAGAGGACTACTTTATAACATTAGGGTTTTATTATAGAAGACTCAACTTGTCTTCGCAGAATGGCAAGCCGCCTGCCAAGGCCACCGCACAAACTTTTCAATAGAATGACCCATGCTGTTAAACGAACCAACGAACTGCAGAGTGCGAGGCGAACGTTTTGACAACTTGGTCAAATTTAAAAAAAAAACGCACACACAGAAAGAAAGAAAGAAAGAAAGAAAGAAAGAAAAGAAAATAAGAAAGAGAAGAAGAAAGAAACAGATACAAGACAGAAAGAAAGAAAGAAAAAAGAAAGAAAAGAAAGAAGAAAGAAAGAAAGAAAAGAAGAAAGAAAGAAAGAAAGAAAGAAAGAAAGAAAGAAAGAAAGAAAGAAAGAAAAGGAGTTAGACGGAGAGAGGGTGAGAGAGAGATAGTTTTTCTCAAGCTTACTTGGATGAAGTTTTTCCCAACGACACAGATTTATCTACATTTACAAAGAGGCAGGGGATAGATATAAACAAAACAAAATAGCTTTTGTAGATTAGTCGAAAATGAATTTGTGTAAGCTTACGTCAGGGCGAATGAAGTGAAGGTAATGACTATGTAAATAAGAAGCCAAGAATACAAAATATGTCAACTGTATCTAACAGTCTAATGGTTATATGACGTACATCAGGGTTTGCATTGCTGATAAACCTGTAGAGCCAGATTGCGATGAAGATAATTTTGAACAATAAACGATGAGTTTTACTGTCGAAAATATATTTCACAAATGCAAAGTTTGGTGAGACGCGGACATTTACTAAACAAGTTCAACAGTGCATAAATACCCTTGAATACAACTGGTATGTATAGACGGGTTCTAAGAATATCACGGGTAAAGTAAAGAACAAATGCATCCATACTTCAAGAACCGAACATTTAAGAAGGTTGGCTATAATGACGATAAAACACAGAAAATTGAAATATTTTTGTCACTTGAAATGTCATGAAAGTTTAGAGAGAACAATAATGGAGAGGCAGGCCAAAGAGAAAAAAAAATAAAACCTTCGTTAGACTGATGATACCGTCTTGAAAGCGGCAAGTCAGACCAAAAAAAAAAAAAAAACGTTGGTGGTAAAAAGTGATAAAATAGGCCTCAGTTTGAATAATGAAAAGACTGGAAACAATAGTCATTCCAAGAAAAGAATTGTACTTAAATGTATAAAATACGTTAATGGCATTATTTTAGGAGAATTACAGAAATTTAAGTATTTATGCACACGGATAATATCCGATGGAAGACGTATCACAAAGGTAAAGAATTTGACAGACCAAAACCGTATTTTACAAAATGAAGCAAATTAAGGCAATAAATCCATGTCCTTGGAGGTTAGCAAAAGAATTCTCGCATGCTATACAGAGCCAGTTTTAACATATGGCTGTGAAGCCTGGACAATTAATAAGCCGAACAATATCTTGAGGCCGCGGAGTTGTGGTTTTACATAAGAATCCTTAGAATTCTTTGGACAGCTAAGAAGAGCAAACCAGATGTTTAAAAAGAATTCAAATGCTCGAAAACAACTTATCACAAACATCAGAAAGTGACAGTCACGATTTTTTTTGGGGTCGTGTTACGAGAAGAGGGAAAATGGAACATGTGATCACTGGAAAGATCAGTGGAAACATTTACAGAGGAAGACAGAGTGAGAAGATTCTTGACAGCCTTTTACCATGGCATGGAGGGGTGTCAGCACACGAACTCAAAGATGAAGTTGCAGATCGCAGATTGTGGAAAGGCATGATCACCCACGTCTGTCGGCAAGGCACTTGATGATGATGATGTCCTGATCTGCAGGTCGTTTAAAAAAAAAAAAAAAACTTCAAAACACACTGAGAAAAAAGCTTAAAGAACCGAGTCCGTCGAGGACTGTAAAGGGTTGTAACTATAGAGATATGATATAATACTCTCAGTCAGAGCCTCTTAACAGCATTGTGATCCCCTGAGCAAACCCATGTGCTGTGGCCCCTACGATAACCCCTCACATAAAATGAAAGGTCACTCGACATTCACAGATTAGCAAAGGGCGCAACTATGCTCGTGGGGCCCCACAGTCAAAGGCCCTGCGGGTCCATGTGTTAAGACGGTAACGCTCACTTTGTTATACTTATACCGCTGTACCTTTCTCATTACATTTAATACGGTTATGTTTGTCTTTGTTATACCGCTGTACCTTTCTCATTACATTTAATATGGTTATGTTTGTCTTTGTTATACCGCTGTACCCTTCTCTTTACATTAATTATGGTTATGTTTGTCTTGGTTATACCGCTGTACCTTTCTCATTACATTTAATATGGTTATGTTTGTCTTTGTTATACCGCTGTACCTTTCTCATTACATTTAATTTGGTTATGTTTGTCTTTATTATACCGCTGTACTTTTCTCATTACATTTAATGTGGTTATGTTTGTCTTTGATATACCGCTATACCTTTCTCTTTACATTTAATATGGTTATGTTTGTATTTGTTATACCGCTGTACCTTTCTCATTACATTTAATGTGGTTATGTTTGTCTTTGTTATACCGCTGTACCTTTCTCTTTACATTTAATATGGTTATGTTTGTATTTGTTATACTGCTGTACCTTTCTCTTTACATTAAATATGGTTATGTTTGTCTTTGTAATACCTCTGTACCTTTCTCATTTCATTACATATGGTTATGTTTAAATTTGTCTTTGTTATACCTCTGTACCTTTTCTCATTACATCACATATGGTTATGTTTAAATTTGTCTTTGTTATACCTCTGTACTTTCTCATTACATCACATATGGTTATGTTTAAATTTGTCTTTGTTATACCTCTGTACCTTTCTCATTTCATTAAATATAGTTATGTTTGTCTTTGTAATACCTCGGTACCTTTCTCATTACATTACACATGGTTAAGTTTAAATTTGTCTTTGTTATACCTCTGTACTTTTCTCATTTCATTAAATATAGTTATGTTTGTCTTTGTAATACTTCTGTACCTTTCTCATTACATTACACATGGTTATGTTTTTAAATTTGTCTTTGTTATTTTTCTGTACCTTTCTCATTACATTACACATGGTTATATATTGTCTTTGAAATACCTCTGTGCCTTCATAATTACATTACAAACGTTTATGTTTGTCTCTGTTATACTTCTGTACCTTTCTCGTTACATTACATATGGTTATGTTTGTCTTTGTTGTACACTTTATCTTTCTCATAAGATTACATATGGTTATGTTTGTCTTTGAAATACCTCTGTGCGTTTCTCATTACATTACAAACAGTTATGTTTGTCTTTGTTATACCTCTATACCTTGTCTATTATATTACACATATTTATGTTTGTCTTTTATACATCTGTACCTTTCCTAATTCATTACAACGGTTCTTGTTACGGCAATGTCCTGTAGTGTTTTCCATTGCAAATGTCTCGATGAATGATTAATAACACGTTTTTGATAACGCAACAATCTATCACGGTTCCGCATGAATGATGCCATTAACAGCAAAGGGTTCTGTGAAAATTCGCGACGTGGGAACAGATGAAACGAAAGATTGAATAATAATTATAATAATTTAAGAAAGAAAGAAACGCTGTATAAGACACAATTGTGTCTGACTTGATAATGTCAGCGCTTTTGTTCCATCTTCAGTCAGTAAAAAGGTAAGCAGTAAAGAATCTCTTTCCCACCGTCGACGTAACGGGCATAACGGGCATACAGTGCTAGACCTAAACTTGGTCCTGGATCGGCGATGTGGTCTGCATCTTTACTTCTCAGGACAATATCAGTGTAGGCTGATTTGCCCTAGCAGCCAAAGTCAAGACATGAAAAAAAAAAAATATATATATATATATAAATATATATCCCTTTATGAATTTGAACACTAGAGTTGAGTTGAGTCAAAAATTAACATTACAGCACTCCGGATATTCCCATGCATGTAACGTCCTTATCTTCAGCAGCAAGCGCAGAGTTCTGATACTGATGGTACCGGTCACAATCTGGTTATGTGATTTGAACCCTAGAATCCTCAGTAAGGACCATAGTTAAACAACAAGCATATGCATCACGGTTTGGGTAATAATCTTCCCGTTGTGCCATTAGACATCACAAGCGACTAGCAGTATAACCTGCCTTCCTGCTCTGTCTGTGCAAATCTCTTGATATCGTG
Organism: Candidula unifasciata; assembly: GCA_905116865.2. Taxonomy (NCBI): domain Eukaryota; kingdom Metazoa; phylum Mollusca; class Gastropoda; order Stylommatophora; family Geomitridae; genus Candidula; species Candidula unifasciata. The sequence continues at coordinate 200,021 of CAJHNH020001165.1, forward strand.
AAAATAATCCAGTCCTGCGCTGTTGGCCTCTGTCATGGTTTCCTTTGGACGTCCAGTTGCTTCAATCCATGTATTTCCATCTGTACCTCCCAAACGGGACAGAAAAACGAAATTCAAACTCAAAAACCAAAGCCAAGTCCAGTTGAGAGAGGCAGAGCAGTTCTACAAAATGAAACCAGAAAAAAGCTGGTGAAACGATCCAAACAGACTTTCTATAAATGGCACGAGGAGCAACAACGACTAGCAAGGTACAGATTATACCAAGCGGCGATTATTCATGGAACGTACACAAGAATTCACCTTTTTCAGAAGAAAACATCGGAAAGAGCAGTAGTGAAGGTCTGGTTTCAGGTAGAACTTTTTCTCTCGGTCTCCCTCTGTCTCTTCTCCCCTCCAACTTTCCTACTGTCAGAAGAACTCCAGTGTTTCTTCTTTCTCATCACACGACCAAAGAATGTAGAGTGTCTCTTTCTAATGTGGGCAATCAGTTCTTTTCGTTTCTTGCAATACATCTTTATTACTCCTTTTGCGTGTCCAGGGTATTATCATCATTCGTCTTTGAAACCATATCTCTGAACCTTCCAAATAACTTTTTACTAGTTTACCAACTGTCCGTGATTCACAACCGAATATCAGGATATGATTTATACAGCTTTTAAGAATTCTCTTTCTCGTCTCAACTGACAAAGAAAGATTGTATACAATATTCTTCATTTTGTAATATGCTGCTTTTACTTGAACTATTCTACATTTAACTTCTTTAATGCATAATCTTTCTGATGTTTTCAGGGTGCCCACATACTTAAGCATATCCACTTGCGTTTGTACCATTTGCTTTGATGTTGCTTTTTGGAGGGTCGGTTTTCTTTGCAATTACCAATACTTTTTTTTCTGTGCTGTTTGGACTAAGATCGTTGTTTTCACTTTCTGTTACGATTATATCCAACATTTCTTGCAGTTGTAAAAGCCGTACAGTGACGCACAATACAAGATTTCTATGTCTGTTAGTTCCCCTTAGATTCAAGCTTACATCAGCTTTAGATGGTGGACTATATTCTCACCAATAATCCACTTGACTGTTGAGATTTTAACTCCCAGCAAGAAAAAAGACTGGAGAGCGAAACTAAGCAAATGCGAAATCATTCACTGAATGAACCGTTGGGATAAGCCAACTTTCTCAGTACGAAAATCCTGAATTTGCCAATACCGGATCAGAAGGCTCATCATCGCTATAATGGATGAATACTGGTGTGATGGGAAAACGAGCAGGCAGATGGACTGGCCGGTTCTACACCACTTTTTGGTGAAATGATGTATGGCAAGCTAGATGTTAGGAGCGAGTGAACAGTGCGGGGACACAAATAGATCTTTACGGTCCAAACAGAACGGCCTTGTGGGTGTTAAAGTGGATCTGGCTTAGCTCAACACTCAAGGCAAAGGCAAGACAGATGTACAATAATGGATGAATACACTGTCAGATGAATTTCTCATGCTGATCCCTCAGGGAGGAGCTCCAGCAGGTCGGTACAATGCAGAGTTCTGAGCCTCGATAGCATCCGCTCTAGCACTTGGAGGAGCTTGTACACAACTGCGATAAGGAAAAGACGAAGACTACGCAAGAGGGCAGTAATGATAATGATTATGATATGGCCTTTAGCAATTTGAAAATGAAGTGGCAACCAAAGTCCAATGTAATGGTCACAGAGATGTTTGATGAATGTTTTACTGTTCATAGTTCAAAATGGATACACAAAATTTTTTCTGGGTTGTAAAGGCAGTCGGCTTGATGTTAATCAGATCACCTACCAAGAGCCGATTGGTTCATAATATATGATATAACTTATTTTTCATAAGCTCTATGCGCTAGTGGCGTAAATAGGGTCTAGAAATCCTACTGGTACATTACCTTAATAAAATAAAATAACTTCACACGATTTGTCATATCTTTCAAATGTAATGAACACAGAACAACGCCAAGAGACGCCGATCCAGTTACACTCACAGTAGCCCAGCGTTGTGAGATTTACAACTGAAGCAAAGCTAATTTTCTTATTGTGTGCTAATCTTGGCCGATCTCTGCACGCAGTAATGTGAACAGACTTGCAAGTCAGTACAGTATCGGGTCACTGCAGACATATTGATACCACTGTCGAATAAACACAACAAAGGGGTTTTATGCAACAGAATATGCAGAGAGGTCAAATGGCATAGGGTGATAAAGTACGCGTATTCTAGAGTAGGTAAAAATAATTTAGAGTCCTTTGGATATTCTGCCCAGGTCATACTGGTGTGCTGGGCAACGAGGAGGCAGATGGACTGGCCGGTTCTACACCAGTTTTTGGTGAACTGATACATGACAAGGTAGATGTCATGACTTTTTGGGAGCGAGTGAACAGTGCAGGGACACACATAGATAATTATGGTCCAAACAGAATGGCCTTGCGGAGTGTTATAGTGGATCTAGCGGAGCTCAACACTCAATGCAAAGGCAAGACAGATGTACAGTACGACAGGTATGGAACCACCGGAGCTTGTACTCTTCGCTTGTTGCTAGAAAATTAGGATAGACAGCTTATGGGTGTGTCCTGAGTACTATGATGTCGATTCGTATTCAACATACAACATAGAGGTTCATATAAACACAGAGGTTCTGACGAGACTGGAAATGAAAGGAGTGTTGCTGAAAGAAAAAAAAAATTAGATAATTGAAATCTCGTGACTACATTAAAGTACAAACCACAGTTTTAAACACCTTACTTGAGGGAAAGGTCGTCAGCAAGAGATAAATATGTCGAGAACGATAGACGTGTGAGGACAACATAGAGAGACAAATGTCGACAACGATAGACGTGTGAGAACAACATAGAGAGACACATGTCGACAACGATAGACGTGTGAGAACAACATAGAGAGACACGTGTCGACAACAATAGACGTGTGAGGACATCATAGAGAGACAAATGTCGACAACGATAGACGTGTGAGGACAACATAGAGAGACACATGTCGACAACAATAGACGTGTGAGGGCAACATAGAGAGACACATGTCGACAACAATAGACGTGTGAGGACAACATAGAGAGACACATGTCGACAACAATAGACGTGTGAGGACATCATAGAGAGACACATGTCGACAACAATAGACGTGTGAGGACAACATAGAGAGACACATGTCGACAACAATAGACGTGTGAGGACATCATAGAGAGACACATGTCGACAACGATAGACGTGTGAGGACATCATAGAGAGACAAATGTCGACAACGATAGACGTGTAAGGACAACATAGAGAGACACATGTCGACAACAATAGACGTGTGAGAACAACATAGAGAGACACATGTCGACAACAATAGACGTGTGAGAACAACATAGAGAGAGAAATGTCGACAACGATAGACGTGCGAGGACATCATAGAGAGACACATGTCGACAACGATAGACGTCTGAGGACAACATAGAGAGAAACATGTCGACAACGATAGAAGTGTGAGAACATCATAGAGAGACACATGACGACAACGATAGACGTGTGAGAACATCATAGAGAGACACATGTCGACAACAATAGACGTGTGAGGGCAACATAGAGAGACAAATGTCGACAACGATAGACGTCTGAGGACAACCTAGAGAGACGGACAAACAGCAGTCTGACAGAGTATACAACCAAGACAATAGACATCGAGTGTTGAAGATCAATTGTAGTCAACATTCACTGCGGAGACGGCACCAGATTGCATGACTAAGAAGTGTGAGATCAAAGTTCAGTGTAGTAATAAAAGAAGTGAAAAGGTAACGGAGGCAGGGGAGTGCGGAGGAGAGAAGGTGATGGACTGCTTGGTGAAATAGAACGGATCAACATCTTTATCAGCAGCACAGGGGATAGAAGGCTGTGGATAGACTGAAGACCAACTATGCACATCACTGGGTATCAAAATAATAGTTTCTTATGTTATATCATATTATATTATATTTCATTATATTATATCATATTTTTTATATTATGTTATAATATATTATATTATATTATATTATATTATATTATATTATATTATATTATATTATATTATATTATATTATATTATATTATATTATATTATATTATATTATATTATATTATATTTTGATTTTTTAACGTTAAACCCCACTAGGACATCACACCGTGCGATAAACACAAGGGGACATAAACTGCCACCATTCGGATGAGGGTTACCCGGGGAGAGGTCCCAGAAACCTCGTTCAACCGTTAGGTTATATTAGGACCCAGGACCATAGGCGGGTAGGGCTTCAAAACAAACGAAAAATCCAGCACTGTGACGTAAATAACATTATATTATATTATACTATATACTATACTATCATTTTATATATTATATTATTTATACTATATTCTATACTATCATTTTATATATTATATTATACTTTATACTATACTATCCCCGGGAAGTAAAGGCGGCCAGTGTAATGCTGACCCGATCACCCACATTGTACCGATTGGTCTTTAAAAATATAGGTCTAGCCCTATATGCCCTATACGTAGAAACGGGTCCTTTACTTTTTACTTTACTTACTATATTATCATTTTATATATTATAATATATTATACTATAAAATATAATTTTATATATAATATCATTTTATATATAATATTATCATTTTATATAATATATTAACATTTTATATATCATATTATCATATTACTATATTTAATTTCTCAAATTCGCCCGAGAGAGTGAAAGAAGATTGTATTTCGTCCCGTAATTTATTCCTGTATACCACTGACGTGTGCCTTATCAACTGCATCTAAGGCTCGCAAGGCCCCTAGGGCGTTCATCCGCTCCTCTCTTGTGACCTACAAAGCTATAAACCCCCCTCCCCCACCAGTTTTCCTTGGCAACGGTAGCGCCCATAATAAGAAAGAGCAGGCTTACTTGTCTAACCAATACGCTGTCTCGGCTTCCACTTTCGTCATTATAATTGTAGACAAACTGTTATTACTTGTTGACGTATTTGAATTCTTGGACCATCCGATTCGAAAGGTGCCCCAGCGAACAGTTAAACCAAATATATAAAAATAACAAATATATTTAAATATGTTTAGTTGTACTGTATTAAATTGCATCTGTCTCTTTCGCTCTCTCTTTGATATATATATATATATATATATATATATATATATATATATATATATATATATGTGTGTGTGTGTGTGTGTGTGTGTGTGTGTGTGTGTGTGTTAGCATTTATATGTGGAAATCAAAACCTAGGAAATGTATTTATTGATCGTGTTATCTAGGTTAAGTTATACTGAGAGTGTTCTGTTTCACAGACATACCAAGATCTGTAAGCTGAGAAAGTGAATGTCAAGAACTAGACCAAAGTACACCTCTACATTTGTTTGTGTGCTGAAATGCGGCTGCACAGGAGTGTCGACGACTTCGAGCAAACCCTACATTTAGGTTTGGTTTAAACAACTGATCAACATCATGACACCAGGTAGTAACCCATAAGTGCCTCTGTCTACTTCTAACTCAAGCCTGAGTCCGAAGATTCTCGGCACAGTGCACGAACTTCGCAGTACCGGCGAGGATCCTGAAATACTTTGAGTAGATTTGTAATCCAAAATTTTGCCAAGGTCTCGCTTTTAGGCTACTAATTTCGATTTCCAACTGCCAAGGGATTTTATACGTGCGCAACATTATACACGGGCCTCCGATCTTACAACCCAGAGACCAGGGGTAAAATAACTAGAAGTCCACGTGAAAAATTCAGAGCCTTTATTGGGGCCTGAACCTGGGACCTCTAGCACTCGAGGAGGACTCCATGCCACGAGACCACGCAGCCCTTCAAACCCTACATTTAATTTCCACTATCATTATTGAATTATTGACCACTACTGTCAGAACAAATTATTTTACGCCCATTCGTTCAATCTTCAAAAAGAAAGGTTGAGAAAAAGACTGTTGTAGTAGTTTCCGGACAAATGTAGATGAGTTGCACTGTAGAAGAGATCAGGGACTCAGTAGGTAATATTTGCAAGAACAGCAGTGGATGCACGTATTCAATGAAATCAATTTGTGTTGTGGTGACGGCAAGACATTGGTTAGTCAGAATGTTTGTCAGTAGCGGTCGTACCCATATAAAAATAGAATCGTGGCTGTTTAGTGCATTTTTAACAATCTCTACCAATTCAAAAGTCGCATGCTAGATAGCCACCAATAGGAAAAATCCTCGATATCCCATCAACATTTCCTAAGAATAAGACTGCCTTTTTATTATCTGACCATTGTCTTCTTGGTCAGCCCCGTGGTCTATTCGCATTCAGCTCTTTTGTGTACGCAGTTTCAGTCTTCGTTCGTTACACGTCTAGACAGATGTTTTAGTGATGAACCTTTATTGTTACAGATGTAGACAATCTATTTATGCGTACAAAGAAAAAAAAAGTAAGTGAAGGAAAGAAAGAAAGAGAGAGAGAAAAAAGAAAGAACTAAAGAAAGAAAAATAGGAAAAAAAGGAAGCAGACGAAAAAGAAGGAAAATTAGAAGAAAAAGAAGACGAAGATGAAGAAGAAGAAGAAGAAGAAGAAGAAGAAGAAGAAGAAGAAGAAGAAGAAGAAGAAGAAGAAGAAGAAGAAGAAGAAGAAGAAGAAGAAGAAAGAAGAAGAAGAAGAAGAAGAAGAAGAAGAAGAAGAAGAAGAAGAAGAAGAAGAAGAAGAAGAAGAAGAAGAAGAAGAAGAAGAAGAAGAAGAAGAAGAAGAAGAAGAAAGAAGAAGAAGAAGAAGAAAGAAGAAGAAGAAGAAGAAGAAGAAGAAGAAGAAGAAGAAGAAGAAGAAGAAGAAGAAGAAGAAGAAGAAGAAGAACTGAGGAGGTAGAAGAAGAAGATAATTTAAAAAAGTGGCATAAATCTATGGTTATGTAACAGGCGCGGCCTGGTGTATTCCGCTTTCATCGCCTTTACTGCAACCATTGTATGGTTCAGTGGGCATAACTGCTGGGTAATCGTGAATGCACACAGGGCCCTTACTTAGTCGGAATGTGAAGTCCTGTTTCTCGTCAGCAATAAACATTGTTCATCTATGACGAATGTGGAATACAAACTGTCGATTTCATATACGAGCCAGCGAATTCATTAAAACGCGATTATACTGTTATACATTCGGGGAGTGACATTATTTTTCTCAGAAGATGCACGCGAAAGAAATATTGTGGGATGTTATAGATCAACTCCTCCGTTATGGGGCCAAAAAAGAAAAAACGTAAACGACCTTGTATATCGAAAAAATGATTCAAGGTCAGTTACATCATTACAATGAAGAAAACAAATCAAAAGAAAAATCCTGAACTAGTCTACAGAGGGCTCAGCAAAAAGTTTGCTCCTTTGCTCTATTGGCAATTACCAGACAAGAAAGAGAGGTAGAAGAGGAGGAGGAGGAAGAAGAAGAAGAAGAAGAAGAAGAAGAGAGGGGGAGGAGACGGGCGTAAAGAATGCATTTGATCAATGTCGAGGTAAGAAGAAGAAGAAGAAGAAGAAGAAAAAAGAAGAAGAAGAGAAGAAGAAGAAGAAGAAGAAAGAAGAAGAAGAAGAAGAAGAAGAAGAAGAAGAAAAAGAAGAAAAAGAAGAAGAAGAAGAAAAAGAAGAAGAAGAAGAAGGAGAAGAAGAGAGAGCACACTTGCTACAAAGGTATTTTTTTTTAAAGTGACCAGGTCTTTTTTTTAAAAAGTGACCAGGTCTCCGTAGATTGGGTTTTTGTTACATCTCATCTTAGTTTCTAGGTCGACTCGGAACGAAATTGGTACTAGTCCACTTTGTGTCCTATCTATCCTAAGCTTTATTTATTGCTGTACTGATGACTGTATTCGGATGAGAGTAACAATAAGTGAGTATAATTATTATAATACGGTGATGATAATCAGATGATGGTATTTATAATTGTGATTATAATTGTTACAATATGGCTATGATAATGAATGTGATGGTGATAATAAGTGTGATTGATAATCATTAATATATTATGATTGTTTCGGACTTCATCCAGCTGCCTCAGACAGCCACGCTGAAGAAAAATAATGAACACAGAGCAAAAGGAAGACCACGCAAGAGATGGAGTGACATCATCAGGAGCTACCTAACAGAAATAAACACCAGTTTGTACAATGCATTGGGAAAAGCTCACACACGATCCTTACGCCCCGCCCCCCCCCCCCTAAATCCCCCCTCACCCCAACAATTCGCTGAGGTAAATGGTGGAAGTTAAGAAGAAGAAAAAGAAGACTTTATGATAACGATAATGATGGTGATAAGTACGATTATCATTATAGGCTAGTTGCGTAACCTTTACAGGACGTTGCAGAACCAACCCCAACTGCCCCTGGCTGTTGTGTAGTTTTTCTAGGCAAGTTTACGTCCAATAGTTTGCCAATGCTTACTGGACGGTCGGCTTTCTTGATACCACTGTCAAAACCAACGCAAGGCGTATGCGCTGCAGCTGGGATCGAACCCGGCATCCCGGCATTACAAAGCGTTCGCCACTGAGCCGACTATCATTAATATACTAGCGAGTATGGTAAAAAGTGCGATTGTTATTATTATTATTATCGTGATCACAATCATTCACCATCATTCACCATCATTCACCATCATTCACCATCATTCACCATCATTCACCATCATTCACCATCATTCTTATGTCGTAATGAAAATACTGATGATAATAATAATACGTGTGAATATGATTAATATAGTATGGCGGTGGTGATGGTGTGGCGATGACGATTTTAACGAAGACGATACAGACATACTCCTAGAGGCCATCGGACATTTGTGACTGCGTGAATGGAATCATTGCAGCATGCAAGACAACGTCACGGCTGACTGTTCGCTATAACCCATAATTTACTCAGTCAGGCATACAACTAAACATTTCTCTTCCAAACTCTTAACCTTGCCCCATTCTATCTCTTTTATTACATAATCTAACATGGCACGTCTGCATTCGGGAAAGTTAAGAATAATTCGCCACTTGGAATGTACTCGAAAAAATGTTTCTCTAAACGTCACTAGTGACCCAATATTTCTTTTGAAAAAAAATATTTGTCATACGCTGAAAAGAAAGTGGAGCTTGTGCGTTAAAAAAAAAAGTTTTGAAATGCTCATGCGTGTCTGTGTTTTCGTCACACCCTGTTTACAGTTGCCAAAATTAGCTTTTTTAAGGACACACCTTGTCACGACAAAGCAATTATTTAGATAATGATATGTGTTGGGCGAACAGTTACGTGCATATATACCGTCTGTACAGGCCAAAGGACCTTACGTTGATAACTGTCTTCCCATTGAGCCATATTATAGTTTATTTCCTATTGAGTCAGGTTTTATGTTCACGTTGAGCTAGGCTACATTTTATTCCCTACTGAACAAAGTACAATCTATTCCATACTGCGCCAATAAACGTTGCATTTTCTACACAGCCAGGCTACATGGCACTCCAGCACCCTCTCCCTAACTGAGCTAGCTATATTTTATTTCCTACTTACCCTGGTTGCATTTTATTCTATACTGAGCAAACAATGCTTTACTCCCTCACTGAGCCAAACAACATTTTGTTCTTTACTGAGCCAAGCAACCTTCATTCACAAGAAGCCAAGCAACATTCTATTCCTACTAAGCTAAGTACATTTTATTACCCTACTGAGCCAAGCAACATTTTATTCATATTAAGCTAAGTACATTTTATTACCCTACTGAGCCAAGCAACACGTTATTTCTTTTTAAGACGCATGAATGAACGTCCAATCACAGTGACCTGGCTTGATTTCATTACGAATAAGTGTGTAGCTCAGCGGAGCTGGGCCTGGGTTCGTTATTTGTGCCGAATGTTGAAATAATTAAGAATCGACATCGCAGAACTCGGGGCACTCCTGTTAGCGCTCCGTCGCCATCTTCAGCAGGAAAAATAGTTCCAATTCCGATGGCACCAGTAACTGCCTAATTGTATATCCGTCTCGCCTTTAACTTGAGTGTTGAGCATCGGCTCAGATCCCCTGGTAGCTCCTAGCAGCGCAATTCTCCCCAAACCGAAATAATCTATGCCTCCGTACTGTTCACTCGCTCGCAACATCTAGCTTGTCATACATCAGTTCACCACCAAGTGGTGCAGAACCAGTCAGTCTGTCTACATGCTCGTTTAACCAGTCTAACATTACAAAATTTCAATCTGGATGGTAAGCAGTTGAGGCGAATCTAAGATACCCCATTCAACCTTAACAAAGGTTATAATCTTGACGCCTGCAATAGTTACATAAGACTGATGTTACCTAAAGCCCTTTGCGTGTAAAAATGCCCAGAGAATAGTTGTTGTTGTTAGCTTTTATCGGCTGTAAACTCTTGCATAATGACCTGGTTGTTCGTCCATTTCTAAGTCTCGGCTTAGTTTCAGGACCTGAGTTTTGCGTGTGCATCCGTTTTACATATCTTGCTTATTTTAAAGCAGACTACTGGTTCCTTGCCTCACAAGCAGATGCACTCCGACCTCGAAGGATGCCCCGCAAATAGTCGCCCCTTACGACATGCGTTTTGGGGAAACAGTGGATAAATTCCATACGGTTCGCCGAGATAATAAATATTCCTTTTTTTTAAATAGCTTAAGCCATGTGAAGTTATTTGTCATGTCACGGTAACATATATCACATCATCATGTCTGACCCCCGTGTGGGTTCCGGGGCCCCATTGTGGGGAAAACAAGAATAGACCCACTGCCTCCCCAAAAGCATGTCGTAAGAGTCGACTAATTGGGGAGCTTCCTTTGAAGTCGGAGTGCATCTGCCGGAGAGGCAAGGAACCAACAGTCTGTATTCAAGAGAATGAGATCTGTAAAACTGATGCACACGCAACACTCAGGTTCTGGAGCAGGACTGCAGTTCAGTAGTGGACGAGCAACCAGAACCTTCCGCCAGAGTTTACAGCTGGTGAACGTGAAGAAGAAGAAGAAGAAATCATGTCTGACCAAAGAAAAAAACAAAAACGAAGAGCCCTTATTCAAAACGATGTTTTTCTTTGGTGAATTTAAATAATAATGGGGATACAAGCAGTTGCCTGTATGCAACAAGCCCTTGTACGTCGATGGTACTCTGTTTATGCACCTCACGTCACTGCCAGACAGCAGGTTCTTTACAGAATGTCGCGTTTGTTATGGCAGGCACGAAATCTCTCTTTCTATAGCCTATTCTCCTGCCCTGTATGCTTTCATAGCTAATGCATCTTCAATGTCTTGTATTCATCTTCGCGGAGGTCAGCCTCTGCCTCGTTTTTAGTAACCTGCTTATCCCATCACTGTTCTCTCTAGGCCACCGTGACGTTTAACACAGTAGAGTACCTGAGCTTTCAAGACAGAATGCTGTTTATGAGTCAATTCTCTTTTATGTCCAGGTCATGTAGGACATCGATTTTTCCTTCGTCTTGGTCTACAGTATTCTAAGATAGGTTCTGTAGCATCTCGGTTCAAAAGCTGCGGATTTTTAAAGATTAAGTAACAGTCCATGTAAAAATATAAAGGCAGTAAAGGACTCTTTTCAACGCCTTTAGGTGTATAGGGCATATAGGGCTAGACCTCAATTTGTACAGGCCATCGGCACAAGATGGCTTGCAGCATCACGCCGGCCGCCTCTACTTCCCGGGACTGCACCCGGTACCCACTCAAGACTGGATCGACCTGGGAGCCAAAGTCATTTTTGAAAAAAAGTCCGGCTTCTCCAGGGAGCGAACCCACGACCTTCCGATCCGCGGCGAGCGTCTAGCCGCTCCGCCATGGGGACTTCCAACAATCCATGACTCACAACAATTGTTTACCATGGAAAAGATGCAAAATCTCACAATTTTCACTTATCCCGCTTGCAGGTGCTGTACCATATGTTCAAATGAAGCAAGTCTTTGTCTGACTTCTTTTCTATCTACAGTGGCTACCGTTGTTTATCACCTAGCCCAAATATTCAAAAATTTTGACACTTTCAATGTCTTCATTATCGATTTGATACGTGGTTGGTGTATTCATACAGATGTTACAGCCAGGCCTAAACCAGAACACAGCGTGCTAGTTTATATTTTGAGCGCCAACACAAGTAAAGACAAATACGTTACTGATTTAGGCGCATTAGCGCGTCAAAATTACATGGACTCGTGTGGATCTATACTGTCCGGGAATTGCAGGAGTGAGAGGAAATTGGAAGAGTGGATTTTAGTGGGCTACAAAAGCAATAGCTACAGAAATACGTTTACTGGACAAATGAGACATTCTGAAGAAATGAACGAATGCTGAAAAAGGCACGAGGTTAGATGAAATAACAAGCGTAAGAATTGTGAGCTTGGAATAAGGTATGAATGTGACTAGGATGGGCGTATCAGAGAAAGAGAACGTCGTGTGTATGATCAGTGTGCTACTTGAACAGTTAGCATCTATACATTGAGAAATTTGCTGCAGGAGACAAAGCATCTATAGGTATGCCCGGTGTGTTATGATGTAAATTCTTAAATCAGTAAATCGTGTGGGTTCCGGAATCCCATTGTGGGGCAACACAAGAATTGTCCCACTTTCTCCAGAACAAGCATGTCGCTAGAGTTGACTAATAAGGGTTTTCTTCTGCCCGAGAGGCATGGAACCAACTGTCCTAGTGCAAATTAGCTAGAACTGTAAAACGGGTGTGCAGACAAAACTCAAGCTGAAAAGTGGCCGTACAACCAGAACTTTCTACTGGAGTTTACAGTGGGTAAACGTAAAGAAAGAGAAGGAAATAGTAATCAGTATAGGTGTTGTAAGAGGAGTTAAACCAGCTGCAGTCAGTGCATGCATTCCTAGAGATCTTTTACTTTATTCGACTCTTCTCCTCTCGGTTTTATCTTTTGATGTAGCATTACAAAATGCGTTGCAATCGCCACAGTCGAGGCTGGCTGCAGTAGGTATATGTATTATGGCATAGGAGGGAGGTGCCGAAACAAGAAGAACATTCGAAGGGTTGCACAAACTAATAGGATGAAAAGGAGTGGGGGGGGGGAAGCTTAGTCGCTCACACCTTCTAGCATCTTGGGCCCTTCAGGGGACTTAAGCCTCGCTTAAGTGTGCAATAATAATATCATGCGCTAAATGGTTAACATATTTTATTTAGTTGAAATAATGATAAGTTTATAAACAAATACTTGAAAGAAAACATACATACATCGTTGGGGCTGGCTGCCAAGTTCATTTACACATTTGTTTTGGAAGGGATTTTTGTTGTTGTTGTGGGGCAAAGTGTCTAATAAGCACCACCCCTCCCCTTTTTCAACACCACCCTCTCCCCCTGTTCCAGCGCCCCTGACATAGAAGATTATTGACAGACACTGCACCTGACAAAAACTATCCACAGACACGAATACCAAGGCAACAAGGATTTGAAAAAAAAAAAATAGAATGGAGCAATATTTACCTTTATTGAAATACAGATGTGTCCGAGAAATCACCGTTTGTCAACTAAATCCACTGCTGCCGATACTGTAGGTTTTGTAGAGGCAAACAATTGTCTGAAAAATAGCAGGTATAATTCAACATAATTCACTCACAGATACACACACATACACGCTTCCACACATACACACGCACGTACACATATAATTTCGTTAGTTTTTGCTGTTGTTGACATTACCAATGACTGTTTCCAAGGTTCATAATGAAATGACTTTAATGTAAATTGTACAATCATAATACATAAACTTATATATAAAAAACGCGATCAGATCGATTAAATGTTTGGTTGATTCATTTATTCATTGATTATCGCATTGTGCCATTCTGTGTCTATTCAGATAGTCCAGGTTAGGTTAGTTGCGTATCCTTTACAGGACATTACAGAACCAACCCCATCAGCCCCTGGCTGTTGTGTGGTTTCACTAGGCAAATTTACGTCCAGTAATTTGCCATTGCTTGCTGGAGGGTCAGCTCCCTGATACCACTGTCGAAACCAACGCAAGGCGTTTGGCTCGCCGCTGGGATCGAACCCGGTAACCCGACATTACGAAGCGTTCGCATCGACTTAGCCACAGAGCCGACAGATAGTCCAGATAGACACTAAATCCTAGGGGGCTGAACTGTCTACACAGTTTCCTCCTATCCTCGAGTGACGGCCCCTGGCATATGTCCGGATATTAATTTTCCCGGCCCTATGTGCCTCGTCAGACTTTTGTCTTGATATCGACATGGCTGCCACGAGATAAAAAGATAAGTTATATTGTGTATTTGTGTAGTATTATGTAATCTATGTATATGCTGAAGAAGGCTCCATAGCCGCAACGTTCAGGTTTTGTTTGTGTTTGTTATATTGTGAAGCTTGCTGATATACTGTTCGTTCAGTTTTATATCTTTCCTTGTTATTCAGATAGTCACAGTTACTGGTAATGTCATTTATAATATTTTATAGCTAACACTTTTAATATTTACAAATTTGCATCAGGGCATTTGTTTTCTCCGGTGTTAGGTTAGGCTACCAGCCTAAAGTCGGCTCTTGCTAAGTCGATGCGAACGCTTCGTAATGCCGGGATGCCGGCTTCGATCCCAGCTGCGGGCCATGCGCCTTGCGTTGGTTTCGACAGTGGTATCAAGAAAGCCGACCGTCCAGAAAGCAATGGCAAACTTATAGACGTAAATTTGACTAGAAAAACCACACAACAATCATGGGCTGTTGGGGTTGGTTCTGCAACGTCCTGTAAAGGATACGCAAACTAACCTTACCAGCCTAAAAGGGTAATGACCTAGAAAGTAAAGGTGGCCGGCGTGATGTTGACAAAATTTTCCACTGAGTATAGACTGGTCTATCAAACGATAGTTCTAGCAATATATGCCTGAAAGCCGATGTGGTGTAGTGGCTGGCCGATGGTCATAAGTTCGAATCTGCAATTTAAAAAAAATGACCGTGGCTTCCTGGTCTAAAAGGGTCCAGGTAAAGTCCTGGGAAGTAAAGGCGACTGCTGTGATATTGACTACATAACCCATCGCGAGATTTTTCACCCACTGTTCGATATAAATATGATACAAGCAGCATGAGCCTATGCGCAGCTGGCGTTTAAACAGTCTATTCAAAACATACTTTTTATATGTTAAAAGTTGAAAGGTTTTAAAGTTGAGAGGATCGCCTTCACTGCCTCCTCAAAATTTGATGCTGGAGTACGCGATTAGAGGAGGAGGAGGAGAAAGGAAGAAGAAGAAGAAGAAGAAGAAGAAGAAGAAGAAGAAGAAGAAGAAGAAGAAGAAGAAGAAGAAGAAGAAGAAGAAGAAGAAGAAGAAGAAGAGAAGAAGAGAAGCGGAAAAGAACAAGAGAAGAAGAAGAAGAAGAAGAAGAAGAAGAAGAAGAAGAAGAAGAAGAAGAAAAAGAGGAAGAAGACTCAGAATCTGTAATGTTTTTATCTGCTTTAATTAACAAATAGTCATTGCAAGTTTAGAGTCAACAGAAATAATAACAAAATATCCTTACAGGACAATTTCAAAACCTTAATCAATTTTAATTTTAAACGTGAAATACTGAACATAATAGCGCTGATGTTAATGCTGCTGTTGTTGCTGCTGCTGCTACTACTACGACCACTACTACGTTTTAACTTTTTATTTTCTTTCTACTGTTTTTCATTGCAAATGTCTCTTTTATCACCACTAATAATGTCAGCAAACTACTAAAAAGCTGTGATATAAATTAACACCTACTCTTTAGCATTAAATAACAATCCAAAGTGAGAAATCCCGCACCAAATTCTCACGTACTATTTGAACTGAACACACAGTGGATACAAAAAAACTCAACTTACTTACAACAGCCAGAGTATAAAACTAGCTTCAATAACACAATAGTCCAACCGTTTCTCCTACAAGGATTTCAGGTAATGCAGTGTTTACAGACGACACTGTCACAGTTCGTTTGACATATAACCCGGTGTCGTAATCTCGCAGACTGCTGTTGAATTATATTCACGTCAGCACGAAAACATACCTGATTTGGCTTGCTGAATAACCGAGGTTATTCAGCCAAGATATAAAAGTTGCTCAGCGAGTTTTAGTAACGTAACGAATGTCGATTCGTCAGCGTTGGTAAGAATCAAAATATCGTTTGATGTTCTAGGTGATCGTCGTGAACGCAGATCAGAAATAGCTAGATTGAACATCGCTTGTTTGTTGCCTGGTCCTATAAACTACGGGTCAAGGACACATGGTACTAGAACTATATATAGCGAATGTGACCTCGAGTATCACCATTGCACACGTTAACTGAAGCAATAGGTCACTTCAGGTCATTTTGGGAAAGAACCTTTAAGGCCGTGGTCTCCAACTTGTTTTAAGTAGCGCGCCCACTGCCCCCCCCCCTTCCAGTATATTGCGAGACCTCCACACACCCCTTGAGTACATGGCAAGGACACCTCCCTCTCCCCTTTTTTCCCCCGCACACACACACACACAAACACACAAACACACACACTAACAGAAATAAGTAAATATTTTTAAAAAGAGGAGGACAATAGATTGCACAAAAAGGAAAAGTATGGAGATACGTTTTGGTCAGAATATCTTCCTGATCTGTTATATTAATTCGATTTTTAACGGTAGATGTACGGCAGACTGCTCATGACAACAAAACTGTCCTTGTCTTTTTGTTTAATAAACTATATTACAAATATTTTATTTATAATCAAACAAAATAATAACAGAATGAATTATTACAAGTACAAATGCACTCACTTTTAAAGCTGATATGGGATCACATAGACAGTGTAATAAAACACCGAATCTAAACATCGAAAGACTAATTTAGCGAAGACGACTGGAGGTTATTGAAGATATTTAACACCAAGGGAAGGAGCATCTGTGCACTTTAATCATGTTGCTGCTGGTACCGTTAGGGTTTCGACTTGTCGTTGGCTACTGTGACAGGAGATGGAGTATGTTTGGGAATGTACTGAGTGCAGTGATGTGAATTCTAGATTCATACATTCATTCATTCATCATTAGCCTGTGACATGCAAGTTAGAGTTGGTGGCCATGGTTCGCCTTCTCACCGATAAGTAGAGGCTTAAATCAGGTGTTGGTTAGTTTTACGTTAGTCTACCCAAAGTAGGTCACGTTTCATTGACAAGTTTGTTGGGCTGGTCTACTTTCCTGTAGGTTTACGTGTGTGCCGCTCTGCTGTTTGCTTTCTGGGTCGTCTTGTATTTACGTGTTTCTTCCGAGAAAGACACCATGTCTGTGACATAGTTTGCAGCACTCTCTAGGGGGAGTTTCGTTAGATCCAGTTTGTCTATGTTTTTATAGTGTTAAAAGCGCTGGCGTACTGAAATATACAACACGCGATATCAACGGCATTTCGGAAATCCCCCGTAACTTTGTGTCAAACCACGTGTAACACTGTGTAAACGGGGAGACTAACATTAGTTTTACCTAAGTGTTTTGTCCCCTACACGCCACTCAAACACGCCAATCAGGTTCACCAATCACTGTCTGCCTTTTCTCTGTACTGATCAAACTTGTCATACCTCACTCTATTTTCATGTTTATTTCATCTCATAACATACCCAAAACATCTACATGGTCTACTTACATTTCTCCAATGATAAGGATGTGTTCAATTATCTCGTTTTTATTTAGACGGTCAGGCCATACATTTATTTTCTTTACTCTCAGAAATCATATTTCCGCTGTAATTATGTTTTTCCCATCTTGCTTGATTATTTTCCACCTGTCATAGGCACACAATTTTATATATTTTTTTAATGTAGCATTTTAATTTTCTTTTTTTCTAAAATAATTCATAACCCACAAAACACCTTTGGTAAAGTTCTGGAGAGGACAGTGGCGTGTAAGCTACACAAATTTTTCCAACAGAGAAATCTCTTTTTACGAGGATTAGGAAGTTACCGGCTGGGTAAGGACACATGGTCAATGCATCCACTTTTGCATTTGAACCTTCGAAGGTTTCCAGAACACACAGGAAACGGCGGCAGCGGCACTCGATTCTGAAGACGCTTACGACATAGTCAGATACATTATCTTGATGAAAGCGCTTTTGGAGAGGGAGTCTCCTTGGTTGGTGAATTGGATAGCAGCTGTTCTGTATACTCGCCGGGTAGCTCTCCGCCTGGGTTCATGGACCTCTGAACCATGTATTCTAGCTCCAGGACTACAACAGGGATCTGCAATTTCAACTGTCTGCAGCTTGACAGTCCTCCCACCCCCTTTAAATTAAAAAGGTTGTTTTCCACAATTTCAGAAAGCCATGATTATTATTACGGCAGTA
The DNA here is from genome assembly GCA_905116865.2 of Candidula unifasciata. Lineage (NCBI taxonomy): Eukaryota > Metazoa > Mollusca > Gastropoda > Stylommatophora > Geomitridae > Candidula > Candidula unifasciata. The sequence continues at coordinate 218,324 of CAJHNH020001165.1, forward strand.
TTTGCCATATGTCTTTCCCCAGATGTCATACACTGCCGAAACTGTCAGTACTGCCTAAATTTACCACTTTTGAGTTGTAGACATCCTCCATGCCATACAAGAGACTAAACGCTGGGAGACTTTCAGTTTCGTGGAAAATGAATGTTTCACTGAATAGACTGCATACCCCTTGTGTGTACCAAATGGAGCCACGAGATATAGTTGTGGCTAGCGGCTCACCTGCCTGCCTGCCCGAAGGTCTTGGGGTTAAAATCCGAAACGAATCCGATTTTTCTCCTACTAGTCATCCCTATGTGGGATGTAATTTTTCGTTATTTGTTGAAGACCCAACTCGGCTTTTGCTAGGGATCCTGAAATATAGACAGGCAATAAATATGACAATAACAGCTGAAATGGTTTTCTGTGACCTCTCCACCGGTGATCCTCATCCGCATGGTGTTTATCGCTTAGGTAATGTCCTGGTGGGGTACAACAAGAGAGAGAGAGAGAGAGAGAGAGAGAGAGAAAAAGAGAGAGAGACCGAGAGAGAGAGAGAGAGAGAGAGAGAGAGAAAGAGAGAGAGAAAGAGAGAAAGAGAGAGGGGATTTTTCTTCAGTAATTCAAATTAGCTTCCAGATCGACCTAGTATAAAATAGGTCCAGGTAATGACTTGCCAAGTAAAGGCGGCTTGGATGATGTTGATTACATCACCTACTAAGCTCTGTTAGTCTATGGAAATATGAGTCTATCATCATCTGCCGGATGCACTAATGGCATAAATAATCTCAAAGGTTATTTTTGTTTTTTACTTCACTACTGCATTATTGTTTTTCCTTGTATTATGAAAAATAGCGTTTTTTTTTATTTTAGTTCACTCCATCTCAGGGACTCCGAGTTTAAAGTTAGTGTTAGTGGGTGTTGATTTCACGCCATAACCACCCCTTCACTCCCCTCCCCCACCCCCCAATATTGGACTTTTCCGGGAACTCCCCATGAAATCTCGGAGTCCTCGAAATAGGGTGATTTAAAATAAAAGAACCGAAATGGCAACACTTTTTTCTTTAAACGATGATGATTCTTTCCCAAGTAACTTATGGTGTGATTATGTTTGTTGACCTCTTTTGACGATTAATCTCCTTTTATTGACTTCCTTTGACGATTAATCTAATTTTTTGAGCCTCCTTTGACGATTAATCTAATTTTATTGACTTCCTTTGACGATTAATCTAATTTTTTTGGGCCTCCTTTGACGATTAATCTAATTTTTTTGGGCCTTCTTTGACGATTAATCAAATTTTTTTGGGGGCCTCCTTTGACGATTAATCTAATTTTATTGACTTCCTTTGACGATTAATCTAATTTTTGTGGGCCTCCTTTGACGATTAATCAAATTTTTTGGGGCCTTCTTTGACGATTAATCAAATTTTTTGGGGCCTCTTTTGACGATTAATCTAATTTTTTTCTGCCTCCTTTGACGATTAATCTCATTTTACAGCGTACCAGGCAAATATCACTTCCGGAGTCGAGGGTGGTCAGCGTCACTGGTATCGTTTTTCGTCAGAGGTTGTCGGTGTGTTGAGAAATGAACGTATAGAAAAATTGACTGACTTTGTCCCACTGGATGGTGAACTGACTAATTACAAAGCAGATGGGGTAATTGTTGATTAAGAGCAGAGGAACAGCGTAGTAGAGTGAACTGGCTGTCCCATGGGGTTGATTTTCCCAGGACGACGAAAGTCTTTCAAATACTGCCCATAACAGCCTCGCGTTGTCAGATGAAAAGTTCAATTTAATGTTGATTTCACTGTTTACGATGCCCCCTTGCGGTGCAACCCTGCGAACAGACTACCACAGTAGGTACAAAATGGTGCAAAGATGTTGGCGAGAAAATTTGAAGAAAAAGACACCCCGCTCCCTCTTTTTTTTCCGCTTTGCAACCCACCAATAGCCATGATACATTTAGTTGTATTCGCTCTTTCAAGGGTCACAAGCCAAACCTTGCTTTTGCTATCTGGTTGTGGTTTTACTAGACGATTTTAGGTTTATTAGTTTGTCTTTGAAAATTAACAGTTTGACGCTCACGCCTAATCAAAGATTAAAGAAATCAACCGATTTAAGTAAACAACAACACCTGTGAAATTGTAAATTATAGAATCATAAGGACATGGTAAATCTAAGGACACATGCAAAAATTTGTGTCGATCTGTACAGCAGTTTTCGAGATTTTTGTTAAAAGTGTAGCGGCATGAGTTATGAAACGTACTGCAACATTATAATGCAGGATGCGTAGCGGGCGTTGGGGGTCCTTTATGGTTTACTCCGCTTAAACTCTAAAATTGCCCTAATTATCATTCTAGTTATAATGTGCTTCTCACAAATTGTTGCGACGACAGCTTGTGTATGTTTAATCTTCACCGAAGCATGATTCCGCCATTGCTTTTACTGCTATTATAATTTTAAATTTTACAAGTGGCGGGTTTCTCCCATTTTAGATGTGGAGTTGTGTTGTCTATTCTTTCGTTTACTTGATTCATATCTGAGGATATTTTCACATTATTCTGCAGTCTTTAAAAAATTGACAAATATGATTACTTTAAATGTCGGCGCCAAAGTCTGTCATCAGCAACGTGATTTATTCTTAGGAGCATGTGTGGTTCAGGGGCTAACAACCTTTGGTTTCAGATTTGATTAACCCTCCGCCTGGGTTTGAGGTGGGGGGAAGAGGAAGGGGGGGGGGGACAGAACCTTCTGTTTTATGATACAGAGACGCGGTCGCATCAGGCGGCACCATATGGAGATAGCGAAATAAAAAGCAGTAATATTAAAGCAAAAATTATAAAACATTTATAGGGGCTGGTATTTGGAAGACTTGCATCATACTTTGAAAATTCTACCGCCCGGACCTGGATAGACAAACTGCCCCATTACAAGCGTGTCGTGAAATGCCACTAATTTAGGGTTTTCTGATATCAAATTATTGGACATACGGATAGAGGTATCGCAGCCTAGTTGTAAACCACAACATCACATGTCAACTGCCTTTTTAAAGGATGAGCACATATGAAAAAGTGCATCGATTAGATCGATAATTGCATTTGATGACCCAAATAATAGCATAGACACATTTTTTTTAAAAAACTGGGATTAAAATAAATACTGGACCTCGCTGATATACTGAATACTCTACCAAAAGTAATGTGCTTTCCAAAACCAAAAGACAGCGTATTGATAAGCACACAAAGAAAGAAGCAAAAAGATAGAAGCACGCTTTAGACAACATAAAATACAAAAGCTATAGTTCCCGTGCCAGGAATTGAACCTGTCACCTATTATTATTACTCATCTGGAAACAACTACATTTTAAGAACATGAGAATATGAAGGTCTATAAATAGTATAAGGTTAGTTGCGTATCCTTTACAGGACGTTGCAGAACCAACCCCAACAGCCCCTGGCTGTTGTGTGGTTTTCTAGGCAAATTTACGTCCAGTAGTTTGTCATTGCTTTCTGGACGGTCAGATTTCTTGATACCTCTGTCGAAACCAACGCAAGGCGCATGGCCCACAGTGGGGATCGAACCCGGCATCCCGGCATTACGAAGCGTTCGCATCGACTTAGCCGCAGAGCCGACAATAATACTTAACATGGCATATATATATATATATATATATATATAGTATACGCCATGCTAATTATTATTAAAGGCTTGTTCTCCAGTTGGATCACAGCCTTGTTTTTAATTGGTTCCACTATCTAGGGTAGAGAACAAATGATTCTAGAACATACTATATATAACTGGAAAGATCACTGGTAGAAAAGGCAGACCAAGAGAAATGATGCTGGATGGCTTAATACAGTAGCATGGAGGAATAAAATGAGTAGAATTTATCCAGAATACCCAAGACCGAGGTCTAAGGCAACGCATGAACACCTACGCCAGCTGGCAATGCACTTGATGATGGTGATGATGATGCAGATTATGATTTACTGGGATCATTCCCAGAATTTTCATAAAATTTGACATTTGACGATTTTCTGAAGTGCCATACGGTAAAGCTCTCTTTTGCTTACCGCCACTTTTGTTTTTTCTCTATGCCTAACTCTCGCTATCCCCTCTACCCTTTCTGTCAATTCTAGTCTGTTTTTTCATTGTTTAGCTGTTGCTCTTCGTTTTATTTCTTCATTGTCCCCATCTCCCCATTTCTCTAATTTAGATCATGTCCCTTTATCTTATTCTGACTCTCTTTCGTGTGGTCTTCTTTCTCATTGTCACTCTGTCTAATTCTTTAGGGATCTTTTTATTTTACTTTTCATCGCCATTCTGTTTCTCTATCGTTCCCTGCTGTGTTTTCTTCATCACCACGTTTTCTTGCATCACATCTCAGTCGCTCTTTCTGTTTCCATATTTTGTCTTAGTCTTAGTCGATGTTTGAACTTCACTGCATTCGGGTTTCCCCGTACTTGCTCCGTTCCTGTACCAGTAAATATCAAAATGAAATGTCCCTTCCTCTCTGTCTCATTTTGTCTGTATAACTGTATGCCTTTCATGTCGCCACTCTCATCATCATCAAGTGCCTTGCCAACTGGCCTCTCCACAATCTGCGATCCGCAACTGCATGTATCAGTTCGTGTGCTGACACCCAATGATGCCGTGAGAAAAGGCTGTCAAGAATTTTCTCGCGCTGTCTTCCCCTGTTTCTCTTTCCAGAAATCTTTTCAGTGGTCGCAACGTGTTCCATTTTCCCTCTTCTCAAAACATGAACGCAACATTATTACTATCTTTTTCTAAGGTTTGCGAGAAGTTTTTTATTTTTTTTAAGTACCTGCCTCTTCCAGTATGTCTGGGTTACACTTCTTAGCTGTCCAAGGAATTCTAAGGATTTTTCTGTAAAACCAGATCTCCGAGGCCTCAAGATATTGCTCAGCCTGTTTATTAATTGCCCAGAATTCACAAACTTATGGTAAAACTGGCTGTAAATAGCTTGCGATAATTATTTTCCTATCCTCCAAAGACATGAATTTATTGCACACAATATTCTTTATTTGATAAAAGTCACTGTACATCACTCTATCTACTTGAATGTTTTGATCTCTGTCTCCAACTTTCTCTCTCCCTATGACTCTCTCTCTCTCTCTCTCTCTCTCTCTCTCTCTCATCAGCCTATTAATGTACTGCACAAACACATATAGCTATTGCTACATCAAGACATCACAGTCGCCATCCACAGCTCACAAGAAGATCCCTCTAGAAAATAAATGATTATAATTTTAATGCTAGTGAAAATTAATTAGTGGAAATAATTTACCGGAAGCCATTAATGTCATCTGTGATAATCTGAAGATCAACATAGCACACGTTGACAAACCACAAATATGTCACAATCAACGCACATATACCACAGACTGCGATTCTGTGGCTCTAAAGTTATTGATCGCCTTTCATAATCATAGAGTACCAAGTTTCGATTTACAGGCGGTGAGTTAAGAAACAGACTGTTCTTCGGACTTTCAAACAGTGGTACGACAATTGTACCAAGGAGAAGTTCGAGGTATTACCATATTGCACAAAACACCAGAGAATGCACTGTATAAAACGTCAATTGAAGGAGCGGCACACCATTTAGTTTATCACATAAGCCGCTACACCAAGACGGCTCCTAGTTTATCACAGAACACGATAACAACTGTTATACACAATAGCAGTAAGGCCTCAAGTTGGGGTATTTATCAGCGATGCAGAAAGGTACATTGCCATATCGGTTGGTTCGACTCAGTTCTTTCTCACTGACCCAAAGTTGTTTAGACCTTCTGGAATGTTTGACCGTGACCTCAAAGTGACCATCGCCCGGCCTTGTCATCAGACTGACCTGGTAGTAGTCGTAGTCTAAGGTCATGTTATCGGAAAAGTCTGGATGGTCCCCGTGTTGGTCAGAGCTTTTCTTGTACCGCAACACTTCCGAATTCGGTGTAAAACGGGAAAGACTGATAACGTGATCCAGTTGCAGCAGGGAGCAGAGTTCACGTATATGTAAAGTTAAGTTATTTATAAAATCTATAACCGCTTTGGACACAGCTAATACCGTGGCTTCATCGTGCACTTTCACCCATTCCAGGCATGCACACCAATGAGGCTCTACCCCACTTTCTTCGCAAGTCCGATTTTTGGGCACTTCCTTAAAAAGACTAATACCCCTGCCTTTTGTATGATCCACCCTTTGCTCCTGAAAGTTCAATATATCATGCAATGTTTCGTGTATATCAAAAGGTGTAGTCAATCTTTTGGTGTTGATTTTGAAATTCCCCACAGCCCTAGGATGTGATTTTATGAAATGTGGAGGAAAATAGAAAGCAAAGTAGGGCATTCGTTCCTCCAGCTTTCCCTGAGGCGTGCTGCGTACGTCAGTGAATCTGGCTCCGTGATCTCCCATGAAAATAAGAATGGTTTGATTAAGATGTCCATTGGAATGTAAATGATTCAGTAGGTCCAGCAAATCGTCGTCGATCTGCGAACAAACAAACAGCTTCTTAGCCACACATCAAGGAATTGAAAAAATGTAAATATATAAAAGAAAAATTATTTAAAAACAATATAAATAAATAAATAAAAGTTGGGATACAAATGAACTGCTAAAATCGAAAAAAAAAAATATATATATATATATAACTATGTTATGAAACAGACAAAAGTGATCAAAGCTATTCAAAAACAAAATGATGTGATAACAATACAAACGATCAAAATAGAAATCAAGAAAGATAGTTAGGATACAAATCAAGATGCATCAGAACTGAAATAAATTACTATACAAAACAAGAATGATCAAAATTAAAAAAACACAAAGAACGTGCAGACAAAAACTAAATTGAATAAAGGAAAGATAATGATCAGGAATGATACAAGTAATTTAATGAATTTAGGAACAAAAAAAAAAAAAAAAAACCACAGCATTGATGAAGATTTAAATAATAATTAAAAAAAATTTAAAAACCAAGAAAGATCAGACTGGAATTAAATGAAGGAAGTTAGGATACTAATCATAAATAACTAGAACAGAAAGAAATAATGAAAAAAGAACACAAACCAACACTGAAACAAGCTAATTTATAGACGTTAAGATAGAACTGAAGACTGATTAAAGCGTTTAGTCAGTCATAAACAGCACATGCTGTGTTATTGGCTTTCCGCTTTAATCTCAACAGTCACTCAACTGTATACTTGGTCAGAAAATACTACGACCATCTGGCCCCTTTTACTCCTGCTGTGTATATCGCCTATGTACAAATTATGAACTCCTTTAAAAAAAAAAATATTTTGTATGATGGATGACTTTTTCTTCTTTTTCGCGTTCACGACTATAAACTCTAGCAGAAGGTTTTGGTTGATCCTTAAATCTGAAATTTAGTCTTCTTCCAGAGCGTGATTGTTGCATGCACAACCGTTTTACATATAAATTTTACTGGTGTGAAAATGGTTGGTTGCTAGCCTCCGGGGCAGATGTACTTCGACTTCGAAGGAAGTCCCTAATTAGTCGACTCTCACCACATACTTGTAGGGAACATTGGGGGAAAAGGGGGGGGGGGGGAGCAGTAGGCTTATTCTTGTTTACCCCACGATGGAGCCGTTGAACTCACACAGAAAATAATAGAGAATTATATTTCTATGCATTTACCCCAAAAACATTTTGAGATTTAATCCCTACTATTTGCTGCAGGCGTAACAGTAGAGTGCGGTAATATAACAGTGGTGCGGTTTTATGTGTTAGTAGAATTTGCACCTGTTTGATTTTAATCTATCGTTGCTGTCTCTAGCTCATTTTTTTTTTTTTCAATTTCCAGCTTTGATTAGTTTTCGTAAGTCTGTCATTGTTTTAAATGTGGCTAAAGTATTTCACTGGTGCTTATTTTTGTTTATCGCAAGCATGTTTTCTTGTTGTGTTCATAATCGATTTAATTTGACATTGGTCATTCTATTGCATGCTCACTCCTCCAGTGAAGCAACCATTCAAAGCTACTTCCTGTTATGCATTTAAACAAAGGCACACAAACACTAAATTGAAAAATTCATTGTCAAACATATTTCACTAAACGTCTCTCTTTATATCTCTCTCTCTCTCTCTCTCTCTCTCTCTCTCTCTCTCTCTCTCTCTCTCTCTCTCTCTCTCTCTCTCTCTCTCTCTCTCTATCTATCTCTCTCTCGTTGTATCTATAGAGATTGTCCCATTAATACACAAAGAAAAATGGCAATTCGATTTTTGTTGTTGTCCACTTTTTTTCCTAATCTCTCTGGAGAACTTCTGTGTTTCATTTCTTCTGTAGATTAGCTTTAAAAACAATTAAACTCCAAAATTATACCAGACAAACAAACAAACAAAAGCAAAATTAATAAAAGCTTCTAATAAGCTTCTAAAGTTATAAGGTAGTACACACCTTTTTGAGCTCATTGTTACAGCTGTGACTGTATTCAGAATGGAAACCAAACATAAATTTAGGCTTATTCCCATACATAGAATACAAGTCGCGGAACCAGTTGAGAAACCTCAAATGCCGAGGCTCCGAGCCGATACACCAGGGTGCGAACTTGTGGTACATGGGCTCTGCCAGCATGAAATAGGTCCTCATGGAATGGTCTGTGGGCTGTTCCCTGAATCCCTTGAGTCGCATCTATTGAATATAAAATTATTATGTTTACAAGAAGAATTCAGTTGAAGCAGCTGACATATTGGATTATCCGTACTAACTTTGTGCTATCATGGCTAGATATAGACGGACGTAGAACAACATTAAAGCCACATTACAACGGTTAGTTGCGTATCCTTTACAGGACGTGGCAGAACCAACCCCAGGAGCTCCTGGCTGTTGTGTGGTTTCTCTAGGCAAATTGACGTCCAGTAGTTTGTCATTACAACGAATTTAGGCAGGACAAAGAGAAGAGACAGTCACCAACGTAGAATTATGAACAATGCTAGCACACTACCGGCAAATGATTTCACAGAACATAAAAACAAAATGATTTGGTCATCTAGTCTAAACGGAAACACATTAGCTACCAGCTAGTGCATACTACGTAAGAACGACAGGCTGTAAGTGAAGAGGCCGCCCAAGAGAGCGGTTGGGAGGGCAGGGGAGGTAAAAGAGATACTACAAAAACACAGTACGACATAAATACAAGCAACGCAATTAGGAGAAGACAGAAAACTATATCTAAATTCTCTCTTCAAAACTTTACGGTAAAAGCAGTATGGCAATAGAAGAAAGAGAATATAAGTCATTAAAACGTGCATACTAGACAGAAGAAAACCTGGGAGTTCAGACAATAAGTAAACATAGTTAGCTTCTAAATACCCCAATTACGAACGGCAAAATGACAGTTGTGGCTCGAAAGTCTTCATCAGCAAACGCACTATAGGACTAGGCCTAGTTACAAACATAAACACATAAATATCATTTAGCTTTACAGTCAGGCCTGTCTTGAAATCGCCATCCCTGCTTGGACATTCATCCCTTGCCACAGGAGTAAGATGTTATGCTAGAGGGGAGCTGCCGTATTGTAGTGGTCAGACGTTTTCCTGCCAGCCCGAAGGTTTTGGGTTCGAATCCTAATCGATGAAGTTTTATTTGTCAATACTGACCTTGGCGCCCAGATCAACTCAGCCTAAAATGGGGACCAGGTAATGCTATGAGATGTTGAGCTGAGCTGAGCTGAGTCAAGAACTGCATCACAGAACTCGGGGCATTGCCATATGCACTCTGTCCACATCTTCAGCAACCAGTGCAAAGTTCCAATACTAATGATACCGGTCATTATCTACTTATAAGTCCGTCTTGCCTTTCCTATGAGTGTAGTGAGCCTCTGGTTACACTTATGTACCCCATTCTCTCCAGGCCATAATTATCCACTTTCTTTTCTGACTTCGGTACTTGTTCCTAAAGGGTCTTGACCGCATCTGCCTTGTCATGTATCAATTCACCACCCAGTGTTGCAGATTTAGCTAATCTGTCTGCCTATTTATTCTTTACCACGCCAGCATAGCCTGGAGAAAAGATCCAGAGTGTGCTCACTACCCGTGATCTTCCCAGCGAAGCATGCCACTCTGCTCGAAGCATCACTATCTTTACCTTTCTCAGTATGCTTTCAGAGTCTGTTAAGAAATGTGTATGTATCTTGTTCACCAGCCACCGGAAAGTTGCAGTGACCGCCTCCATCTCCATTCTCAGGCTAGACGTTGCGGTATCACATGCTAGGCTGTCTTTAACTAAGTATTTTTCAATGGCTTTCGCTACGAACCCCTAGGCAGCTCCCTTCCCTCTCAACACAGAGCCGTCTGTATAGATAATCAGATCGTCTGGACGAGAATTGTAGTGGATCAACTGTTGGACTTCCATTAGCACCCTACACGTGTCAGTCTTTTCTTCTAGTTCTTAAAAATGTACCCTGATAAGTAAAGGCAGCCAATGTGCTTTCAGTTCCGATTACCCTATAAAAAAATACATGTCGTATGCCTGATGCACCACTGGTACAATAAGTGTCCTTGACTTTTACGTTTTTGTTACTCTAGGAGAATTCTTTAAACAAACCTAGTCAGAAACATCGCACTACAATCTATTTAAACAATTATCCCCATCAAACTCACCCACTCATGATGAATTACAGGGTGGTAGGCTATGTCACGGAGGGTCTCTACTACAATAAACATGTGTGTGCAAGAGGGACATGAATAATACAGGTATTCGGACTGATTTCATGGAGGCAGAATGCCAAGGATTATGTTTTATAGAGGGGAGAGTTGGGAAAGGAATAGAGACACATTAAAAAAAAATGATTTCAGATAGGTTGTATGCAGAACATTTGAAAAAGAAAGATGCGATAAAAACGATGACCGAAAATCCCGTGACCTTATGGGGGAAGCCATTTCTTAACAGAGCTATTCTTGCAAGTCACTTTTGTCAAGGCTCTACAGCACAATAGGTGAGTTGTACCTCACCAGGTCATCAAAGACGCGATAAAGACCCGGCGACTCAAAGTGCGATGAGCATAACCCGTGGAGAGGTCCCGGAAACCCGGTTCAACTGTTAGGCCATATTTAAGTCCCGGCTATATTTAGAGCCTCTAAGGTGGGGCATCAACATAACTAAAAATTGCATCCCACATGTTAAAGATGGATACAATAACTACAGCATAATGTAACTCTCCCGTCTAGAAAAACAGTAAGGTAAGTTGTACCCCACTTGGACATCACATAAGCGATTAACACCCGCAGACAGAAAGTGCCATCATGCGGATGAGGATCATCCGTGGAAAGATCCCGGAACACCGTTCGGCAGTGAGACCATATTTAAGGCCCGACAATATTTAAGGCCCCGGCAAAAGCCACAGTGGGGCTTTATAATAATAATAAAAAAAATGCATCCCACATATGGACGACAAGATGCCCGGCTCTCTAGCGAAGTTGGTTAAACCTGACTTTCGCGGCGGCCGTGTGACGAACTCCTTGTGGTCCGGGTTCACTCCCGGGGGTAGGCAGAAAAGCCACATTTCTCCCAGATGAACGGTACCTATAATGGAATCAAGGCCGAAGGGTTGCGATATCCATAGTACCGAGCCAAAGGGTTTACAACTCATGGTTTCTGGATACGTAAAAAAAAAAATAAAAAAAAATGGACGACAAGATATCTAGAAAGACGAAAGACATTTTTTATCTACTGACTTGAATAAATGCGTGTAAAAGATTTGATAAACAAACAGGCTATTTTCTACACTCACCTGAAATGTCCCAATGTATGACATATCCTCTGCCCAGGCTGTCACATATCCAGCTTTCTTATAAAGATTCCATATCCAGGGGAAAGTATCCACTTCCGTAGCCAGTGGGTCATCTCTCCTGGCCGATGGTAGGTCGTGTTCTGTGCTGCCAGTCAGTATCGGTAACAAAGCCTGTAGTAAAACCAGATATACACGCATAATTCGTATAATGCATAACGGTTATTGAAATCATGGATTGTGTCCCTTGAAAGTTTGTGCTGTGGTAAAATATATAGTGCAACGTGGGAAGCAATGTTTCCTTATTTAACTCTTTGAGTCCCAAGGAACGCAGCATACGTTCATATGTTCCTACCTGAAGGCCCAAAAAACGCATGGTTGTACGTCCTTATTGACTACCCCTTGGGCCTCTGACGATAAACCCCCTGGGACTGAAAGAGTTAAAAGCCCTACCCGGCTGAAGTCGGGGGTCCTGATATAATCTAACAGCTGAACTGGGATTCTAGGACTTGTGTCCAGGTGATCCTCATCCGAATAGAGGCACTGTGTGTCACCGGGTATTGTCGCTCGTTGTACGGTCCTGGTAGGGTTCAACGACACACACAAGGTCTGATTAAATTGTAAGCACACTAGGCACGTGTTTAGGGCATCACAATAGGAGGGACACACATAAATTGTCATTATCCTGGGAGCTGAGCGTTTATTTTATCAGTCGAAGTATAGTTGAACAGTGAAAATCGAAACAGTCCAAAAATGCAACAAGGCCGGCTGGATGTCTTATCTATGTTAAGCATAGAAGCAGATGTATGTTACATAAGATTAAAGGATCTGACCAAAGACGTAGCAATATAAAAGAACACCTTTTAAGTATAAATAAACGTTTTTAGAGGTTTTGAACAACGGATCAGCATCATGGCACACGGATGTAACCCATTAGTTCTTCTTCTAACTCAAGTCTGAGTCCCGAAGAAGCTCCTCACAGTGCACAGACTCTGTAGCACCGGCGAGGATCCTAAAATACTTTGGGTAGATTTCTAACTCTAAATTTTGCCTGGTTAGCGCCGTTAGGCTACTCTTTTCAATTCCCAACTGTCAAGGCATTTTTTACGTGCGCAATAATGCGTACGGGCGTCCGATCTCACTACCCAGAGACCAGGGGGAATTACTAGAAGTACACGTAAAAAAATTCCTAGCCCTTACCAGGGGTTGAACCCGGAACCTCTAGCACTCTAGTCGGAAACCATGCCATGAAACATAAACCCACTGAGAAAAACCGGAGAAGATTATAACTAGAATGTCTTTTCACTGGAACCCGCAGGGACATAGAAATAAAGGAAGATAAAAAAAAAAAACACGGAGAAGGAAGCTAGAGAGTGGAGTTAAAAAAAGCATGGGGAGATCTGCATGCGATGTTGACAGACAGAACGGGCTAGAAAGATGGGGAGATCTGCATGCGATGTTGACAGACAGAACGGGCTAGAAAGATGGGGAGATCTGCATGCGACGTTGACAGACAGAACGGGCTAGAAAGATGGGGAGATCTGCATGCGATGTTGACAGACAGAACGGGCTAGAAAGATGGGGAGATGTGCATGCGATGTTAACAGACAGAACGGGCTAGAAAGGCAGCAAGAGAAAAAGAATGATAGATATTCAACAAGATGACAAACCTGGACTGTCCCGTCACCAACAATGTTGTATCCTTCAAGCTCCAAACCACCCAGCTTATTCAGAAAGAACTCTCTAGTCTTTGGAAGGTTGCGAATCCACGCCATCCTCGATGTGGAGTCAAACCCTATAGATTTGACCATGTACAAGAATTAGAACACGCACTGACGCCCATACAGGTAAATATATCAATAATCATAGGCGCCGGAATATGGGGAGCAGGCGCCTTGAGGGAGTGGGGGGGGGGAGGGGCGGCTGATCCTTCTAGATAATTTTAAGGGAACCGAGGCTCCCCTCCCCTTCCCCCCCAAAAAAAAAATTCTTTATGTGGCTATGCGCCCCCTCCCCCTTTGTTTAACCATGTAGAAGCATTCTCGTATAAAGTATTCGTTAGTACATTTCTTGTTATTTCGAATACAGTATTATATTTTTTGTCTTCCATCAAATGCTTACAAGACGTTGAGGTTAATAATAATAATAAAAATATTAATAATACAAAACTATATAATTAATTATTATTATTATTCTTATTATCCACTTAAAAAACACTTAAGCCGCTTGAGGCCCCACCAATAGAAAAACATAAGGGAGTCGAGATGCCCATCTCATTTTATGACTTCTGTGTGGCGGCGCCCCTATTTCTAACAGTTATTGACGGGAGTGGATCTAGGTCGTCATATTTTTATTAATCACTTTTTAAAATAAACACAATCGGGTTATATGAATTTAAATGTTAGCGAGTTTCTATTTCAGATAAAGTTTCTCAAGAGCGGTATAAATCCTGCATGATTTACAGAATCATGGCTAGGTATTGCCAGTTAGTCAAACATTGCGTGGAAGATGTGGTTTTATAGACTAATGATGAAAACACCCTAGACAGATTAAAAAAGTTACGAAGATGTCTCAAAAGAAACTTGCTCATGTGGATTGTCCAAGTCAGGAGGAGACAATCTATATTCTGTGGTTATGTCACGAGAAGGAGAAAGCTAGAGTACATCGTAACGGTAGGAAATTCGGAGAGGAAAAGGGTCAGAGGAAGATCGAGAGAGGCTGTGTGGCTTTGGTAGTTATGACTATCTACAACTGCCTGTGTACTTTCAAAAAATGCCAACACAGATTATCGCCCATACAATGCTGTATAAATGTCTAGCATCTTTCCGCGACCTGTTGTGTGGTACACACAGTGTACTTCAGTTCCTACACCAGTCCAACAGTCACACACACACACTCTCTCTCTCTTACACACCCATGCACACACGCACGCACGCACACGCACACACACACACGCACGCACGCGCGTGCACACACACGCACACACACAAACACACTCTCTCTCTTACACATACACATACACACACACACGCACACACACATACACGCACACCACACACACACACGCACTCACGCGCATACACTTCACTCCCTTACTGGAGATTCTAAGTTGGTTATCCCGAATGAGAGTCAGGTGTTCTTAACTGCTCAACCAGGCGTTGCTTATCTTAGTCATCATTGGATACCTCAATGATTTTTAACTTTTCTCGGGTAGCAGCCCATTAAATATATGACAAAATGCCCCCTCTCCCCGACTCTTTCAGAAATGTGGACACCCCCTCCACCCCCAAAAAAAAGGAGGATAACAGGAAATATCCAAGCACTTGGAGAAAAATATCTACACAACTGAAACTGTCATAATATCCTGTGATTTTATTTGTACCTATAGTTTTAAAATAGTTTCTTTTAATTTTTATAATTAAAATGAAGCAAAAATAGTATGACAAGTTATTATTAGTACAAACACACTCAGTATCAAAATTGCTTGATACGTCCTTTTCCCCCCCCCCTCCCTTCTCCCCAGGTTGAAAACCACTGGGATATAGTAGCATCTGCCTGGAGTTGAAAGGATTAACGACAGCTCACTACACTCACCAAATATAAACACATCGTATCCTAGAGCCTTAGCTGGGAGTGGGGTCTGGCTGGATCTGGCATGAAGTGTCTCATTGTAAGCCACACCGGCGTGGATATTGTGGTAACGTTTGCCTGAAGTCGAGATGCATGCCACCTGAGGGGAAAAATAGAACACTATACAAATTACCCATTTGCAGCTAAAACAAAACACTTGAAATCTACAGATATCACAGTCTCGCTGTGAACCACTACAGAACGTGCTAACCACCGATTTTAGGAAGGATTTATTTAAAAAAATAGCTCACGGCTCACAGTTCCACCTAACCTAAAATAAGAACTAGGAAATACACTAGGAAGTTAAGGTGGCCTGCATGTTGTTGGTCACATCACCCTTCAAGTTCTTAAGGGTTTTAACAAACAAGAGTGAATAAATAAAGGAATGAAGTAATGAAGAACTGACATCATCATACGTGCTTCGTTCATTTGTTGTTGTTGTCAGTAGCCAACAAAGAGTTGACATTCTTATAGTCCCAGCTGAAACCTGATTAAAAGTCCGCCTCTGTTTCTCCTTTAATGTTGGCATATCTTCTGCAGGTCAACTTCAGAATGTCGATGCTGTGAAGGTGTTGGTTAATTGTGTATCCTTTAAAGGGCATTGCAGAACCAACCTGTCAGAGTCCTATGTGGCTATGGGATTATTGCAAATTATGATGATAAATAGTGAACTTGTGACTGAACAAAGGTGACGAGGCAACGGGTTTTCTCCGACAGTTTTGTTCAGTCACGACCAGCTCCAGATTTATATATGCAGCCGGACGTGGTTCAGTATTGAGCGGTGCAGGAGAGACAGACTTGGGGTTTGGGGGGGGGGGGGGGGGGGGGAACAAGACTTTGTTTTGACAGTTAGATGTTTTTACGTTATTTACAAATATTAGCGACAGGTAGCTTCGTGTTATGGTGTTAGCATGACGGTAGAATGATTCAGGTGTTAGTCTGCGTTAGCAAGAGGTAGGTTATTTACAAGTATTTATAACAGTATTCATTTATGTATTTAGTTAGACATTAGCGAGGTGGTCCTTGAAGGGTTGATCAGTTTACGTGACATGGTCTGTTCACTCACTCTGGCTAAAGACGTTCAGTAGCTCCAAGTGTAAGGCGCAGTAGCGTCGGAAAGAGCTTTAAGGGAGTTTGTTGGTTTGGACCCTGGTCACAGCTGTAAGGCCGGTACGGTACTGTAGGGGCAGGTGGGTGACTGGGTTTGTAACGCGAACTGCAGCATTGTTTATTGTGAACAGCATTAAAGATTGGTGTGTATGCTCTCACTGTGTTGGTCGATTGTGTTTAGAAATAGACATTTTTCTGTCATGGATCTGCGAAAGAGCTTTCTTGCCCTGAAGTCAGTGAAGTAGTTCTCTGACATAACCCCAGCAATTTTTGGCTGTTGTGGTTTTTCTTGACAAATTTACACTGAGTAGCTTGATTGACTGACTGACTTTCTACCCCACCAGGACATCACACAAGCGATAAACACCCGATGACACAAGGTGCCACAATGTGGATGAGGATCGCCGTGGAGAGGTCCCAGAAACCGCGTTCAGACAATTGGCCATTTTTATGGCCTGCCTATATTGCGGCCTCTGGCAAAAGCCAGAGTGGGGCTTCAAATAACAAAAAATTACGTCATTATAGGACGTAAGGATACCATTTTTTTTTTTTGGGCTGTTGCATGTATGCTCTAAAAAATGTGTATTCTGGTTTTGTTGCTGGAGTCTAATCGATATATATATATATATATATATATATATATATATATATATATATATATATATATATGTGTGTGTGTGTGTGTGTGTATGTGTGTGTGTGTGTTTACTGCTGTTTAATACTTTAATAAACATCAATCGGAATTTCAATCACCTTGAAGAAATCAGACACCAAAGGGGAGCCATCCAACATCGGCTTGATGTGTTCAGCATGTCTTGCCGAATAGTCTCCCTTACCCCTGACAATAGGGGCATACTCACAGGTGATCTTGCCATACCTCTGGCTGGCCAGGCTGGAGATGCGGAAAACACCGTTTTCTACAAAAACCCAGTTTTCCTCGCTGGGGCATTTCACTTTGGGCACACTAGTAATGAAAAATAAAGGGCAGCGTTCGGTAGATTAGACATGGTGTGTGAACAGATATATCGAGCTCTCATGCTGGAGCTACTAAAATCAATCAATCAATCAATCAACCAACCCGCTAATGAATCTTTCGAACAATCACCCAAGCTTTCAAAAAATAAATAAATCAAGCTATCAATCAATCACCCAAGCTTTCAATCAATTAACCATTCGGTCAAACTTTCAATTCAATTGACCAATCAATGTGTCAAGCTTTAAGCCAATCACCTAAGCATCCTATCAGTCAATAAATCAATCACCTAATCAATCAACCACTGAATAAATCAGTCAGTCAAGCTTTCAAGCTATCAACCAATCAATGAGTCAATCTTTAAGCCAATCACCCAAGTCAGTTAATCAATCAATCATACAAGCTTTCTATCAGTCAGTCGATAAATAAATCACCCAATCAGTCAACGACTGAATCAATCAATCATTCAAATTTTCAATCAGCGAGTCAGTTAATCAATCACCCAATCAATCAACCACCCAAGCTTTCAATCAGTCAGTCAATTAATCAATTACTTAATCAGCCAACGTCCATTTTACAATAAAGATGTGACTGCAGTGGACGGACCTTCAGTAACTTCTGACTCACGCCGTGGTCTGATATCAGAGTCATAGGAGACGCTGTTTCCAAAACCATCGGCACATCGCCACAGTCAGCAGGGACTGACAGTTGCCTACACATACATTTGTTGTACACTCTCCCAGCCTGTTGTTCGTACATCTCTTGATATTACTTTCTACTTGTATCGTTATCTACCTCTTGCTTGACTACTTTTTGCTGAGTTTCCATCATTTGGATATACATACGTGAGCACGAAGGAGTAAATGGTTATGAAAGAGCTGACCAGTTGGCAATTAATGCACCAATTGAAACGGGAAGCATGGGATATCATCAGCGCTGTACGGACTAAGCTGAGGGGTTAATGTTGGATCTAGTATGATTGCGTGACCAAGGGGTTAAACTTGGTGAAGAATGTCTATGTTGTCCTTAAGGTAAAGACAAGAAATACTTAACCAACTCCTCATGGAGACTCTCTGTAGAGGTACACAGGAGTGACTGCTGCATCGTAGGACTAAAACGCATGGGGATGCTTATGTTCAAAGACATCTATTGTGATACATAACTTAACAATCCTGCTTGTTTTAACAATAAGCGTGTTATTAAATCTGGCCTAATGATTCTATTGTCATGCTTGGTCTCGGAAAAAAAAAATACCTGCACACATTTCATTGAATTTATTTAGATAAAATATCTTGAATCGTGGACAGTTGGTAGATTGTGGGAAAAAAAATATTTGGAAGCTGCGGGGGTGTAGTTTTATTGACGAATGAGAATACTATAGACATATTAAAAAAGATTAATGAAGGCGTTTTGAAAGAAACTAATTGACAAAGAGAACTGATTGCCCACATCGGGAAAAGAAGATCTACATTATTTGGGCATGTGATGAGAAGGAGAAACTAGAGTATACCGTGACAGTAGGACAGTTGGAGAGGAAAAGAGGCATGTAGAATGATCTGTAACAGAGTTGATTGAAAGTATAAAAGACAGAAGGTTTGAAAACAGACATGATTACCAAAGCCACACCTTGCATGGACTTTTCAAGTTCCGGTCAAAATGGAAGTTAGGCAGGGTCACTGTTCTGAGTCGTGGCAATGTTTTGGCTTCTGCCAGAATGTGACCATTGCATTTTTGCTCTAGTTGTAGACTAAAAGGATATAGTTTCGTCGCCCAGCTACTGAGTTGAATACATGGTGCGACCCTGAGAGCTGCGGATTTCATTTAAAATGTTTTTCGACGATGACCAACGTGGTGTTGTGAATTGTAGATTGAGAAAATGGCGCGTGGGCGGTCGTTGCAATATTGGTGGTGCCCTTATCTGATTATAATTGATCGCGTGTGCAACTGCTGATTTGTTGGTTACTTCTGCTACCGTCGATGATGAACTGCATATCCTATGTCTGACTGTTTGTGTTAGCACTTCTGATGACTACCATATGCTTTTAATGCGTGTGTATGCTAGTGCATATGCTGAGACAGCAGTCTGTCAATCTGTCCACAAAGGACTGTGATGAACATTCTGTGTGTTTTTCGTTGGCACATGAGCGGAGCAACTATGGGGTGTCCCGTTTGCTATGAAGGTGAAACTAACATTACCATTACCATTACACAGACTATAGAAGAGAAGAAAAAATATGGTTCGGTAACTTGTCACTATTTCCTTTCGGAATTGCTGTTCATAGAATTAACATCTTGAGAAATCGAGTGAAACAGGAATAAACTGCAAAATCCCCCATTAGTCATTATATTAGAGTATGGGTTTCCTCACCCCAGTAAAGGTGGGGTCGGGGACAGAGGGGCTGGGAGGGGGGGGGGTCAAGAATAGTCCTACTGCAGCTCTATCAAGCGTGTCGCACGAGTCAACAAGATGCGAAGTCGGAGCGCATCTACCTGAGTGACAATGACCCGACAGTCTACGTACAAACGAGCCAAATCTGTAAAGCGGATATGCACACCAAGCTCAAGTTCTGGAGCAGGTCTGATGTCCACGAATGGACGAACAACCAGAAATTCCGCAGGAGTTTATAGTATGTGAACGTGCAGAAAAGAACGAAGATGTTGTATTAGAACATCCCATACATCAACAATTCATTCTGCAGTGCAATGTTGAGGTGGGACGAGCCACGACAGGCTCATGCTGACTGGCCGTGCTGCTGACGTAACTGGGTCGGGCTAACGTTGCGTTAACGCAGCGATTCTCAAAAAAAAAAAAAAAAAAATATATATATTTTCGACAGTGGCGAGGAAAGGCAGATTTTAACTTTTAAGTACCTTGATGCCTTTTTTAATAATTTCATAATTTTAAGCCGACTTTTCTTAATTATTGCCGCGGCACCCCTGGTATACGCTCATGGCACCCCAGGCTGCCTCGGCACCCAGTTCCAGAACCGTTCTAACTTTGCAATTTCTTGCGTTTTGCTTAGGTTTCAGAGTGATATAATAGAACTGGTTACACCTAAACAAGGGCGCCGCCGTAGTTGTGGATCGGAAAGTCGTAGATTCAGATCCTGATGAAGCCTGACTGTTTCATAAATGACCCTGGCTCTCAGGTCGATCCAGCCTTAAATGGGTACCCGACAGAGACTTGTGAACGAAATTCAGCCAGTGTGATACTGATCAACAACACATCACGCACTAAATGCCAATTGTTCTAAAGAAATATAGGTCTAGCCCAATCAACAGGCCAGAAGGCACGGACTGAATTTTGAATTAAGAATCGACATCATAACACTCGGGACACCCCACAAACTGTCCGTACCCATCTTCAGCAGCAAACGAAGAGTTTCAATTCCGATGGCACTAGTAACTGTCTGATTGTATATCCGTCTCGTCCTTCCCTTAAGAGTTGAGCGTCGGCTAGATCCCCATGGTAACTTCTCGCAGTGCCATTCTTCTCGTACCGTAATGATCTATTTGCGCCTCCTGACTGCTCACTCGCTCACAAAGGGCCCTCACAACATCTAGCTTGTCATACATCAGTTCACCACCAAGTGGTGCAGAACCGATCAGAAGGCACAGAAAAAGGTCCTTAACCGTTATACATAAATAGGACGTCGGAACGAGGTGGCTCACACTGTGCGCATTCACGAATTGTTAAGTGACGAATTATGTATGCAAGAGTAGAAAACTTGCTTACCTTTTGTCATAAATGACTATCGAAGGATCGCATGGGTCCAGCTGTGGATGAATGCAGATTTGGTCCGTTTGATTCTTTTTCGGGTTGTGGAGAAATCCGATATTCTTGTAGTTGTAATCAGAGATCTGGCGATACCTAGAGAAAGGATAGATAGTATTTATACACATCTCCGTTAGTAATTATCATAAACATCAAGTGCTATGCCGACTGGCATTAGGCGAGCATGCCTCTTCATAATCTGCGATTTACAATTACGTATATCAGTTCGTGTGTTGACACCCCTCCATTCCGTAAGAAAAGACTGTCAAGAACATGTTCGCTGTCTTCCTCTATCTCTCTTTTCACAAATCAATCCAGTGGTTGCAGCAAGTTCAATTTCCCCTCTTCTCTTATTATGATTAAAAAATGATTATTGTTCTTTCTGATGTTTGTGATTAATTATCTTCTAGTACTCACCTCTTTCAAAACATCTGGGTTGCCCTGTTCAGCTGTTCAATGAATCATAACAATTCTTTTCTGAAACTCCATTTTCGAGGCCTCAAGATATTGATAGGCTTATTTTGTAAGTGTCCAAGCTTCACCGCCGTATGTTAAAACTGGTTCTATTAAGCTTGCAATCATTCTTTTCCTAACCTCTAACGACATTGATTAATTGCATGAAATGTTATTTATTTAATAACAGACAGTTTTAGCCTGTCCTGTTAAGTTCTTTATCTCTGTGTTACATTTTCCATCACAAGCGCCTAGATACTAAAACTTCTGTATTTATCCTAAAATAACGCCTTTGACTTTTTTTTTTAAATTTTAGGCACTATTCTTTTTTTGTTACTGGCAGAGAGCAATTATAGTTCCCATATGGAAGAAGAAAGGTGATAAACGAGATTGTGAAACATACAGAGGTATCTCTTTACAAAGCCATGTAGGAAAGATGTTTGCAAAAATATTAGAACGAAGAGTGAGGGTGATATTAGAACCTCAATTAAGTAACAATCAGTTTGGATTTAGAAAAAGAAAGAGCTGCACTGATGCAATATTTACTCTTCGGCAAATTTGTGAACAGACAATCGAATATAATAAACACCAGAATCTTATATTCATTGATCAAGAGAAGGCTTTTGACAGGATTAACAGAAATAAACTATGGTACATTCTTGAAGAATATGGTGTACAGGGTCAATTATTGGGAAACATAATGGCTCTCTATCAAAATAGCCAGAGCGCTGTAAGAACAAAGGAAGGTATGCAGACTGGTTCCCCATTACATCAGGAGTACGACAAGGATGTGTCCTATCACCCCTACTCTTCATCACATATATGGATAAAATTGCACAGGAGTCAAACCAAAACACAGATATTATAAATGATCTACTCTTTGCAGATGACCAATGTTTGTTACAAGAAGAAGAACAAAAACTACAACAACATGTTGATTCATTGCTCACTAACTGTACAAAATTTGGCATGAAATAAACACCTCAAAAACTGAAGTAACGACCATAGGAAAGAAACACAGTAATGTAAACATAAAGATCAATGACATACAATTAGAACAAGTTCAAGAATTCAAGTACTTAGGATGCATATTTACAGAAGATGGAAGACTCGATAAAGAGATACAAGCTAGAGTTCAAAAAGCCAATGCAGTCAACTACCAACTGGCCCCACTTCTTCGTCATCCAAAGATCTCGTTACCAGCCAAACAACGGATGATCAACAGCATTTTCATCCCTACGTTATGTTATCAGTGCCAAACGTGGACAATGAACAAATCACATATGCAAAAAATAACTACGTTTGAAATGCGATGTCTCCGAAGAGTCACCAACAATACATGAAGAGACAAAGTCACAAACGTCAGCATTAGAGACAAAGTTGGAACAAGATCATGCGTGAAACATATTGAAAGACAGAGAATGAAGTGGTTTGTCCATTTAGTAAGAATGCAACCGGATCAGATTGCCTATAAGGCCTTTTACAGTAGAACATCGGGAAGAAAGGCCAGAGGAAGACCCCGGAAAAAAATGGATAGATGGAGTAGCTGAATACGGCCAGAAGATCCAGAAAACTGTCAATCAAATCACGCGAGAGGCACAAAACAAATATTTAAAACCACGACACTGGGCTGCAACCCGGTAAAAGTGAAGAAGACAATAGACAATAGATAGATTCTTTTGTTGTTGCTGAAACCACTACTTCTTTCTTCCCATTATTCAAACTAAGGTCCATTTCATCACTTTCTACCACCACCGCATCTATCAACTCCAGAACCTCTTTCTGACTTATCGCTTTCAAGAAGGTGTCATCAGCATAACATAGGTTGCCCCCCTCCCTTCCCCCTTTTCTACAATCTCAGGGCGACATAACATAAAATGGGTACGGTAACGTTCTGGGAAGTAAAGGTTGTCGGGCTAATGCTGACCTCATCACCTATTAAGAGCAGATTAGTCTAAAATATAAGGCAAACATTATAAGTCTCATGTGTCAGTGGCGTGAAAATAGACCATTCACATACTTTGCTTAATATTTCTAGGGTCTCATAAATTGTTCATTTAACACAAAATAATGTACAACCGTGTAAGTTAATGGGGTTGAACAGTGGCTGACCCAAAGGTCTTAGACTCGGATCCTCTTTGTGTAGGTTCTGGGGTCCAATAGTGGGGAAAACAAAAATAGACCTGCTGCCTCCAAATCAAGCATGTCGTAAGAGTCGACTACTTGGGAGCTTGCTTCAAAGTAGGAGTGCAACAGGCTAAGAGGCAAGGAACCTCTAGTCTGCATACAAATAGGCCGGATCTGTAAAACGGATATGCACGCAACAGCCATGTTCTGGAACGAGACTACAGTCCAGGGGTGGGCGAACAATCAAAACTTTCTACTGGAGTTTACAGTCAGTAAACACAAAGAAGAAGAAGAATACTCTTTACGGCGACGAATGCTAACAATGAGAAGCCGGCAGTGGAACAGCTTACCTGTGCCTACAGTAGGGCTGGATGTAATCTGCCATCGACTCCATGCTGGAATTTGTAGTTCGGACATCGATGCTGGGCCATGTAAAGCCAGCCTTGTGCAAGTTGTGCGCATGCTGCTGAACCACATCTATGACAATAATGTAGCCGAAAATGAAAATCAGCAATGTCAACACGGACAAATTGAGCTTCCTTCGCGACAAGAACCATAGCTTTTTGTTTCGTTTAGCCATGGAGCTATTCCTTGGTCGTCTTCTCATGTCTGCAGGAGGCGGGAGAGCTCCACATTTCTGGAAACGGCTGTCGTCTGCAGATGAATGGATTTCGTTGCTGGAGGCACTGAGTTAGTGGTGATATTTCGGTCATTTAAATTTGTATTGTGGGCTCGTTAGCGATATTATGTCTGTAGGATACAAAAAAGAGTTATTAATGATTGTTAACTTGGTAGTTTCTCGAAAAATTTATATGATTCCTCATTCATCTCCTCCTTTTCTTTTTTTGCTCTTTTCCTAATTGTCTTCTTCTTCTTCTTCTTTTTCTTCTTCTTCTTCTTCTTCTTCTTCTTCTTCTTCTTCTTCTTCTTCTTCTTCTTCTTCTTCTTCTTCTTCTTCTTCTTCTTCTTCTTCTTCTTCTTCTTCTTCTTCTTCTTCTTCTTCTTCTTTTCTTCTTCTTCTTCTTCTTCTTCTTCTTCCTCTTCTTTTTTTCTTCTTCTTCTTCTTCTTCTTCTTCTTCTTCTTCTTCTTCTTCTTCTTCTTCTTCTTCTTCTTCTTCTTCTTCTTCTTCTTCTCCTTCTCCTTCTCCCTTTTCTTCTTCTTCTTCTTCTTCTTCTTCTTCTTCTTCTTCTTCTTCTTCTTCTTCTTCTTCTTCTTCTTCTTCTTCTTCTTCTTCTTCTTCTTCTTCTTCTTCTTCTTCTTCTTCTTCTTCTTCTTCTTCTTCTTCTTCTTC
The DNA here is from genome assembly GCA_905116865.2 of Candidula unifasciata. Classification (NCBI taxonomy): domain Eukaryota; kingdom Metazoa; phylum Mollusca; class Gastropoda; order Stylommatophora; family Geomitridae; genus Candidula; species Candidula unifasciata. Next base: position 243,420 of record CAJHNH020001165.1, read on the forward strand.
TTCTTCTTCTTCTTCTTCTCCTCCTCCTTCATCTTCTTCTCCTCCTTCATCTTCTTCTCCTTCTTCTTCTTCTTCTTCTTTTTTTCTTCTTCTTCTTCTTCTTCTTCTTCTTCTTCTTCTTCTTCTTCTTCTTCTTCTTCTTCTTCTTCTTCTTCTTCTTCTTGTATCTTCTTCTTCATTTTCTTCTTCTTCTTCTCCTTTTTTCTTTATTTCTTCTTCTGCTTCTTCTTCTTCTTCTTCTTCTTCTTCTTCTTCTTCTTCTTCTTCTTCTTCTTCTTCTTCTTCTTCTTCTTCTTCTTCTTCTTTTTCGTCTACAACAAACAACAACTGCTACCATACTCCTACTACCACCACCACCACTGCTGCTGCTGCTATTTTTATTTATTTTTATTTTTTTATTACA
>CAJHNH020001165.1:248822-266322 GCA_905116865.2 Candidula unifasciata
TCTTGTTATCCTTTTGTGGGATGCAATTTTTCGTTATTTGAAGCCCCACTCTTGCTCTTGCCAAGGGTCGCAATATAGCCCGGACATAAATATGGTCTAATGGCTGAACGCGGTTTCTATGACCTCTCCACGGGTGATCATCATCCACATGGTGGCACATTGTGTCATTGGGTGTTTTTCGGTTGTGTGATATCCTGGTGGGGTTAAAGAAGATAAAGAGATGTTTTTCTAAAGTTTACTTTCATAGAGTAAAGAACCTATTTCTGCGCCTTCAGACACATTGGCCATACCGTGCTAGACATGTGATTTATAGATGATGCTTTACCAATATCCCCCCCCCCCCTCCCCCAGGAGGACGTCATAGGACAGTCCAATATTTTCGAGGGTGGTAAGAGCGGGTTTTCTGGCTTTCTGATGCTTTTAACTACCCAAAAACATCTAGAACTGGGCTTAACCCTAACCCATCTACGTCCCACGACTGCATGCAGCCTATATACCACCCCCTAAAATATTCGACTGTCTGTTTGGTGAGGCGGGTGGGGAATTTTGGGGATAAAACCGACCAATCCGCAGTAGGTGGGTGATGGGGTGAACATCACGCCGACCTCTTTTACTTTCCATTTCTTCAACTGGTAACTATTTAAAACTGGGCTGACCAAGGAGTCAAGGTCATTAAAACAAATGTATGGCTTCTTCAGGACCTAAATTCACAACCTTCAAATCCGCAGGGGAGGGTCTAACTGCTACACAATGGCGGCTCCGTCACTTGCACAAATATTTGCATAGTATAACTTAGCTGGTAATTATGCATTCCAGCCACTGCTTGTAGGTGTATAAGCCCGGCTCGCTAGCGTAGTTGGCTAAACCGGATTGCGCGGTGACAGGGTAACGAACTCCTTGTGGTCCGAGTTCACTCCCAAGGGGTAGGCAGAAAAGCCACATTTCTCCCAGATTTACGGTATTTATCATGGAATCAAGGCCTAAGGTTTGCGATATCCCTAATACCGAGCCTAAGGGTTAACAACTCATGACTTCTGGATACTCAAAAAAAAGTTGGAGTATAAAAAAAAATGCTTCCAATTACTGCCTTTATTTTACCACTTTTGCAGTGTAGGCGGGGAGGGGTGGGGATAGGGGGGGGGTGGGGGTGTTTGAGCCTAAGGATATACGATCGCATGTCTAGTGCTGTCGCTACGACTGTGATGTTGATGAATTTATTCTGCCCCGAAAAAAAAAATCCCTAGCCTTACCGAGAATTCGAAAATGGGTCTCCCGCTTGAGAGCCCAGCGCTCCAACCGTCCCACCAGCCGCTCCTCTTGTGTGTTCAATGTTTTAAATAAGTCCAACGTTTCAGCCGTCCCGCCAGCCGCTCCTCTAGTGTGTACAATGTTTTTAATAAGTCCAACGTTCCAACCGTCCCGCCAGCCGCTCCTCTTGTGTGTTCAATGTTTTAAATAAGTCCAACGTTTCAGCCGTCCCGTCAGCCGCTCCTCTTGTGTGTTCAATGTTTTAAATAAGTCCACCGTTCCAACCGTCCCGTCAGCCGCTCCTCTTGTGTGTTCAATGTTTTAAATAAGTCCAACGTTTACAATGAATGTAGGCTATGGCGGATATGTACATCTAGTGCATTTTTTCTGGAGTTACGCATTATATAATACACAGTACTGTCACCTATTTTAGGCATCTTTTTCAGCACTACTTAATAGACACCGTGTAGTCAGTACCGGCACCCTTTAGGCACTTTTTAATGAGTACCGGTAGCTTTTCATTTTTAACCTGCAAAAAAAAAAAAAAAAAATGCAAGCCTCCTGTATCTTTAGTAATTTTACTACATTCTCTGGACAGGTTTTGAGAAGAAGAAAACTAAAGCACATCATAATTGTGGGAAAGTTCGAAGGGAAAAGAGACAGAGGGAGTCTGATAGAAAAATACTTGACAGTCTGACATAATGGCATGGTAGATCACAGATCACCTCTGTCAGAACTAACGAATGAGACAGAAGGCTGTAGAAAGACGTGACTACTAACGCCAGACGGCATTGATTTAAAGGAGAAGAGACAGATGTTACGATGGGAGGCTCCAAACTTTTCGTGGTATTGTATATTCATGTATAGTGCTGATGAATGCTATTTAGCCGCAACGGTAAATTGTCGTTTGTGTTTATGATAATGTGAAGCTAACTACTTCTACTTTTCTTTCAGTTTGGTATCTTTTCATGATGCATAAGAAAGAAGCCAAAGCGATAAGATGCCCTTGGTCGCATTAACAGCTCACGCAATAGTAACAATACGAGCTTCGATCCTGTCGCCTCCCGCATTACGTACGAATTAACTTCCCAAGAAGCCTAAGAAGCTTATTTCACGAGTGTCTTGGCCACGTTTTGTGACTTGTCAAAACGATTTTGGAGGGGTCCGAGGTCGCTAAATTCAATTCGCTCCCTTGACCTGCCCCCTCCCCCCCCCACCCCAAACGATCCACATTTTATGCTTTTAGGGAGTCGCGGTGACGTTACGGCTAGCTCCCCCTCCCCCCCCCCCCCCCCACCCCACCTTCTGGGGATAGAAGGCCATAAGTTCGCGTCCTTCCTGGAGGCAAACTTTTTCCAAAATTGACCTTGATTCACAGGTCGACCTAGCCCTGAGTGGGTCCTGGGAAGTAAAGGCGGTCGATGTAAAGCTGATCACATCACCCACCAAGAGCCGATTGGTCTACAAAAAAATATAGGTCTATCTCTCTATTTCCAATTCACCCTAAAGGCGTGGAAAGGGACCTTTACTTGACTTTTACCTATTTATTTATTATATTTGAGACAACTGTCTCAGTTAATTGTAAGTAAACGTTCGCTTTAAAAAAGAAACAGAAAGTATGCGTTTGCTTCACTTTGTGTCTCTTTATCACCTCTAGTCATCTTTTCTCCGCCGCGTTCACCGGCTGTAAACTACAAGGGAAAATCTGGCTGTTCATCTACTTCTGGAGGTTCATCTTCTTCAAGAACGTGGATGAAATCGCAGCTACTGCATTTAGCAAACGATTGATGCATGATTTTGTTTTCATCGACAACCCACAAACGGATGTGGATGGCAATTCCCTCTCCTTTCTCACCGAGTTCAAATAATCCAGAGTCTGTATAATAGAGCACACTTGAAACCAAGACCCAGTTTAATTATTAACAACAGAAACCGCGATCTGCTTGCGGCCTGTCATTAGAAGATTAAACAAAGACGTGCTTGTGATTACATAGGACGCGTGGGCATAAATCACACGTCATATCAGATGTGGCGTCCTCCCTGTCTCTATCTAGCATGCTGCAGTCTAACATCATCTAGACCTGTGGCTCTCAACCTTCCAAATGCCACGACCCTTTAATACAGTCCCCCTCATGTTGTGGTGACCCCCAAACAATTCTTTTCCTTCATAACTTCAATGGGCTCTCCTCCGAACGGCGTCATAATATTATGGCGGCCATAAAATATCCAAAAATATCCGAACGGGGCTCAGGCATATCTAAAATACAGACTTTCTGCCAAGGAACAAATAGCGGCAAAACTAGGATTACTTGACAATACAAGCATTGCACACGATAGTCTTCTTCTTCTGCCTTTCTATCCCCCAATGGAGCATAGGCCCTCAACCAACTCACGCCAAGTCGTTCTATCCTTCGCCGTTGCATGGAGCTCTCCCCATGTCCTCCCAATCTTTCTAACCTCGTTCTCCAGCTCTCTTCTCTATGTGTTTTTTGGCCTTCCTTTATTCCTATGCCCATGTGGGTTCCAATGCAAAGACTTTCTAGTAATGCTGTTCTCCTGTTTTCTCAGTGTGTGCCCTATCCAACGCCAGCGTCTTTTCCTCACTTCCTGATCCACTGGAGCCTGTTTAGTGCTCTCCCAAAGTTCTACATTAGTTATTCTATCATACCATTTTATTCCCTCTATTCTGCGCAGGCACCAGTTAATGAATGTCTGTAATTTATTAGTAATTGCCTTGGTTGTTCTCCATGTTTCCGCCCCATACAATAGTACTGATTTGACATTAGAATTAAAAATTTTTAGTTTAGTATTTCTTTTAATTTCTTTTGACCTCCACAAATTCCCTAGTGCTATGAAAGCCCCTCTTGCCTTTTGTATTCTTATTTTAATATCTCTATCAGTTCCTCCATCTTATCTACATTACTGCCTAAATAGTGTGTACGACTCCACGTCCTTGGAGTGGGGTGCCATTAAGAGAAAACCACATTACTGTTTGCCTGATTTATTCTCATTATCTTTGTCTTTCCTTATGGATTTTCAGACCAAGCTGCTTTGATCTCGCATTAAGTATATTTAATTTATCTTGTATCTGATTCCGTGAATGGGACAGAAGAGCAATATCATCAGCGAAGTCCAGAATATCAAGCTGTTTTGTAAGGGTCCACTGAATTCCATTCTTGGTGTTAGCAGTTACTGTTTTCATAGTCCAGTCTATAGCCAGTAAAAATAAGAGGGGCGACAAAAGACATCCTTGTCGCACACCTGTTTTTATTTCAAATGCATCTGTTAGCTTTCCCTCATGAAGAACTCGACATTTCATGTCTTTATATGTTGCCTTTACTAAGTTGATAATTTTCTGTGGGATTCCATAGTGCCCCATCAATTTCCAGAGAGATTCCCTATGCTGTCAAATGCTTTTTCATAGTCTATAAATCCAATGTAAAGTGGTGAGTTCAGTTCAATGCTTTGCTCTATTATAATACGTAACGTGGCTATGTGATCAGTACAGGATCTGTTTGACCGAAAACCTGCCTGCTCATCTCTTAGCATTTTATCAATAGCATCTTTTAATCTTTCCAAAATAATTTACTTAATATTTTTCCAGGAACTGACAGCAACATAATTCCTCTATAGTTTTCACACTCTGTAGATCACCTTTTTTGGGCAGTTTCACAAGAATCTTTCTCTCCAGTCTGCTGGTATTTCTGTCGGTCTCCCAGACTTTACCGAATAATCTATGTAGCAATTCTGTTGATGTGTTTATGTTGGTCCTGATGGCTTCAGCTGGGATACCGTCTGGGCCTGTCGCCTTTCCTTCCTTGAGAAGATTTATAGCTTTTCCTAATTTCCTCTTTGGATGGTATCTCACAGTGATATCCAGTTCCATTTCTAAAGGCTGGATATCTGGGGGGGAACCTCTGGGCCTGGTCTATTTAGAAGCATTTCAAAACTATTCAACCATCTGTCCATTTGATCTTTAGTGTAGTAAGTACCTTCCTTGACATTTTTGATTTGATCCAGTTGGCTGACTATATTACCTACTAATTTTCTTGTGTTACAGTAAAGTTCTCTGAGGTTTCCTTTTGCTGCCGCTGTCTCTGCTTCTTGTGCTAAATCATTTAGACATATTTCACTTTATCTGCCCTTATATGCCCTCCTAACTTCCTTGTTGGCTTCTGTGTAATTCTCCTGAGCTCTAGCCTTAGCAGCTCTAGTTTTGCTATTGTTTAATTCTGCCTTTTTTACTTTTCCTATCTTCAATCAGTTTACTGGTTTCTGGTGTTATCCATGTTTTAGTTTCCTTTCTTTCTTGCCAAGAACTTCTACGCAAGATTCATTCCAGATTCCTTGGATCTGATCCCAGCAGACTTCCGTGTTGACATCTTCAGCTAGCTGCTGCAACACCTGGTACTTATTAGAGACCGTAACTGAGAACTGTTCCTTAATTTCTTTATCTCTGAGAAAGCCTACATTATATTGGTTTCTATGATTATAAGATGTTATATATCCGTTGACAATTTCGAGCGTTTCTGCAGACGATACTAGCAGACTATATTAGCGACTGTTGACAATTTTGAGACATTACAGACGATGAAAGCGATATGGCGGGTAGACCACGCGCTCGCACGCAGATTAGCAAAACTGTTTGTCCGATTGAGGATTTAGCAGCGGTAGATGTCAGACCTGCCGACCTGTATCCTCACACTTTTCGGCATGCGCAAAACGCGATTAAACTTACCGCCGAGGGTATCCCCCGCGCCACTACGCGCAGCGCGGATGGGGGGCTAAACTAGGTGCCTGGGAATCACAAGCAAATTAGTTGGAGGAAGATGCAGGAGATGCGGTAGCTGCTGCTCGTGAGTCCCAACCATCTAGTTTAGCCCCCAACCGCGCCGCGCGTAGAGGCGCGGGGGATACGGTCAGCGGTGTGGCACAATCACAGAAACAGGTCCGCAAGTAACATATCGCTGAGACCCTGTTAGAGCATTTGTTTTGTTATACGGAGCCGGCATATTTTAATAGAACCGAGCCCCGTTCGGATATTTCATGGCCGGCATAATATTATGACGCAGTTCGGAGGAGAGCCCTTCAATGAATATGTGTTTTCCGATGGTCTTAGGCGATCCCTGTCAAAGGGCCGTTCGACCCTCACACAAAAAGGGTCGCAACCGACAGAGAACCGCTGATCTAGACCGTCTGTTTTCTAAAGTCTTTGGTCATTTCTGCAGCGGGTTTTCGCATTCGTGTTTAAAAGACACTGCCAGTTTCAACGGTGAACTGCTTGTATTTACCGCTTTTGTGCTGTCGGCAAGGGGAGAAAAGCACAAAAAGGGGGTGGGCGGAGGTGAAAAGGGGGGGGGGGGGGGAGAGGGGGTCTTTTCAGCCTACATATTTTAGCCGCAGGTTAGGATCTGTTGTGTGCGTGTGTGTGCATGTGTGTAGGTGTGTGTATGTGTGTCCCTGACAGACACAAAATCCGCAGCTTTAACGAGGATTCGAACTGGGATCTCTTGCAAAAGAGAGAGAAAGAGAGGGAGAGAGAGAGAGAGAGAGAGAGGGAGAGAGAGAGAGGGGGAGAGAGGGGGAGAGAGGGAGAGAGAGAGAGAGGAAGACAGACAGAGAGAGAGAGACAGAGAGAGATGGAGAGAGAGAGAGAGAGAAGCTTAATTGTGCTGTTTACTAGCCAATTTTTCTTAGTGTTCAGAACTTTCAGTATCTCTGGTGGTAATATTTTAAACTAACTCACAATGCTTTCTTCCGTATGACAATAGAACATAATTATGGCTCTATGGTAAGTATTTGCAGAGAGAGTGAGTGTGACGTTCAACTCCACCAGGATCACGAGCGTCTAACACCCGGTGACACAAATTGCGACCATTCGAATGAGAATCCCCCACGAACAAGTCCCAGAAGCCCCGTTGAACTGTTAGGTTATATAACGGCCCCCACAACAGCAGGGTGGGGGTTTTGAATAAGAAGAAACTACGTCCTACAGCCACGAGGTGGAGCTGGTTGAGGTTTAACCCCACCAGGATATCACACTGAGACATAAAACACCTGGTGACTCAAAGTGCAACCATCCGGGTGAGGATCACCCTTGGAGAGGTATTAGAACGCCGTTAAAACGTTAGGTTATATTAGGGCCCACTAATGTAGAGCTTTGGAAGATAACTAACCAAGCTCCTGTGGACCAAGAGGTGAGGAAAAGACGATCGCGTTGGATAGGACACACATTGAGAAAACCAGAGAACAATATAACTAGAAAATCTTTGCGTTGGAAGCCACGGGGGCAAAGGATTAAAGGAAGGCAACAACAAAAAAAAAAAAAAAAAAAAAAAAACACTGGGAAAGGAGCTGGATAAAAAAGTTAGAAAGTTGGGTGAGGACATGTAGAGAGCTGTATGTGATAGTAAAGGATAGAACGACTTGGCGTGAGTTTGATGAGGGCCTATGATCCATTAGGGGCTAGAAAGGCAAAAGAAGAAGAAGATATCAGGTACCCCTGACAACAACAATGGTCGGGCTTAAGGAAAAAAATAAAAAAATAAACTCCACATGGGAAGAATAAATTGTTTTTTTACAGACGGAGTGGGTAGGTAGGTAGGTAGGTAGGTGGGTAGGTGGGTAGGTGGGTTGGTAGGTAGGTGGGTAGGTGGGTAGGTAGGTAGGTAGGTGGGTAGGTAGGTAGGTAGGTGGGTAGGTAGGTAGGTAGGTAGTTGTGCCCCCACTAGGAAATCACACAAGCGATAAAACACTCGGTGACTCAAAGTGCCACCAAGAGGATGAGGATCTTTCGTGGAGAAGTCCGAAAAACCCCTTTCAGCCGTTGTGCCATATCCATGGCTAGCCCATATTTATATATTCAGGGTCCCCGGCAGAAGCCAGGATGGGGCTTCAAATAAAACAAAATTGCATTCAATGGAGGGACGACTTTTAATTGACTACAGACGGAGTTGACGAAAAGCGGCCTACATACTTGTTGGGTGAGTGAAATCAGTTGATTGTTTTTCAGCAAAAACAGAACCAGAGATTGAGTACATTTATGAGGTATAAAGTGTCCTGTTCCAGAATGCGTTTGAGCGTGACTTGATTAATGAATTTTGTGATGCAAACATCTGGTAATATGTATACATAATGTCATAATAAAGTTATAGAGGGGCTGAGTTTGCTTAATTTGATTCTTGCCCGTGACTGAGTTCCCGTTAATTGTGTTTCTGGCATTTCCAGAAAAGAAAATAATGAAACCTAATTTGGATTTTCACCCAAATTATTTTTTATTTTATAGATTCTGTTCTGAGTTGAGTGTGTGCGAATGACGATTACAATGAAAAAAAAAAAAAAATAAAAAAAAAATTAAAAAGGAAAGAAATGAAGAAGAAAGGAAAAATGGTTTTGTCAGTTCTTATCACCTTTTAGACGATTTGAAAGTAAGTATAGTAAAGTTAGCAAATGGGAAGAGCACCCATATTTTTACAGACCAATCGGCACTAGACGAGTAATATCGTCATCATTACGCCGGCCGTCTTTACTTCCCCAGGGCATACACTCTGGTACCCATTATAGACTGGGTCGACCGGCTACGTCCTATACCATGATAAAAATCCACGCAGCCAGCAGTCGGTATAGATAGCGGTACTTTGGAATTATGAGTCGGACTCACAACGCCTAGGCCACGGATGTCGATTTTGAAGTACTCTGACGAATTTTAAAATACACCTTGTATCTCTCTCTCTCTCTCTCTCTCTCTCTCTCTCTCTCTCTCTCTCTCTCTCTCTCTCTCTCTCTCTCCCTCCCTCCCTCGCTCCCCCTTGTCACATACCGCTCGTGTCGCGTGCCGGATTTAAGGATTTCTCCTTAAGAACCAACAGCACTCTGAAATAATAATGTTGAGGCGTTGGCTCGTATTGGTCTAAGGGAGATCCCGTGGCCAATATAAACAACTTATTTCAGGAGTAGGGCAACTCAAGCTCTAGCTCTACAGAATATCTATTATTCCTAGGCACACTTGGCTTGCAAGAAGCAGAGACAGCAGCAGCAAAAGGAAACCTCAGAGAACTTAACAGTAACACAAGAAAATTAGTAGGTAAATATAGTCAGCCAACTGGATCAATCAAAAATAGTCAAGGAAAGGTACTTACTAACACTAAAGATCAAATGGACAGATGGGTTGAATATTTTGAAATGCTTCTAAATAGACCAGGCCCAGAGGTTCCCCCAGATATCCAGCCTTTAGAAATGGAACTGGATATCAACTGTGAGATACCATCCAAAGAGGAAATTAGAAAAGCTATAAATCTTCTCAAGGAAGGAAAGGCGACAGGCCCAGATGGTATCCCAGCTGAAGCCATCAGGACCAACATAAACACATCAACAGAATTGCTACATAGATTATTCAGTAAAGTCTGGGAGACTGAAGAAATACCAGTAGACTGGAGAGAAGGATATCTTGTTAAACTGCCCGAAAAATGTGATCTACAGGAGTGTGAAAACTATAGAGGAATTATGTTGCTGTCAGTTCCTGGAAAAATATTAAGTAGAATTATTTTGGAAAGATTAAAAGATGCTATTGATTATATGCTAAGAGATGAGCAGGCAGGTTTTCGGTCAAACAGATCCTGTACTGATAAGATGGCCACATTACGTATTAAAGCATTGAACTGAACTCACCACTTTACATTGGATTTAAAAACTATGAAAAAGCATTTGACAGCATTGATAGGGAATCTCTCTGGAAATTAATGGGGCACTATGGAATCCCACAGAAAATTATCAACTTAGTAAAGGCTATATATAAAGACATGAAATGTCGAGTTCTTCATGAGGGAAAGCTAACAGATGCATTTGAAATAAAAACAGGTGTGCGACAGGGATGTCTTTTGTCGCATCTCTTATTTTCACTGGCTATAGACTGGACTACGAAAACAGTAACTGCCAACACCAAGAATGGAATTCAGTGGACCCCTACAAAACAGCTTGATGATCTGGACTTCGCTGATGATATTGCTCTTCTGTCCCATTCACGGAATCAGATGCAAGATAAATTAAATATACTTAATGCGAGATCACAGCAGCTTGGTCTGAAAATCCATAAAGGAAAGACAAAGATAATGAGAATAAATCAGGCAAATCGTAATGTGGTTTCTCTTAATGGCACCCCACTCCAAGACGTGGAGTCGTACACCTATTTAGGCAGTAATGTAGATAAAGATGGACGAACTGACAGAGATATTAAAATAAGAATACAAAAGGCAAGAGGGGCTTTCATAGCACTAGGGAATTTGTGGAGGTCAAAAGAAATTAAAAGAAATACTAAACTAAATTTTTTTTTAATTCTAATGTCAAATCAGTACTATTGTATGGGACGGAAACATGGAGAACAACCAAGGCAATTACTAATAAATTACAGACATTCATTAACTGGTGCCTGCGCAGAATAGAGGGAATAAAATGGTATGGTAGAATAACTAATGTAGAACTTTGGGAGAGAACTAAACAGGCTCCAGTGGATCAGGAAGTGAGGAAAAGACGCTGGCGTTGGATAGGGCACACACTGAGAAAACAGGAGAACAGCATAACTAGAATGTCTTTGCATTGGAACCCACAGGGGCATAGGAATAAAGGAAGGCCAAAAAACACATGGAGAAGAGAGATGGAGAACGAGGTTAGAAAGATTGGGAGGATATGGGGAGAGCTCCATGCAATGGCGAAGGATAGAACGACTTGGCGTGAGTTGGTTGAGGGCCTATGCTCCATTGGGGGATAGAAAGGCAGAAGAAGACACTTGGCTTGACACCCCCACTACTATGAAAAGCTAGCACCCAGGTTATGATAGTATACTATCATGGCCACGTTAACACAGATTACACTGATTAATCACACACACATAAAACTAGACAGTTAGAATGGTGAAACAGGGACACCCAAGTCAGCCATGAAAATTTCTGAGAATGCATGTAATATTTTCAATATATACATATATTTATATCAAGACAATCAGGATGGTTTCCAGTGAAAGGAGTTCATGACTTAATGTCACAGCGATGATGCTGAAACAGCCAGAGTTAGTTCTAAACAAGTATATAATTCATCACGGTGAACTAAAGGTGAGCATGGTCAGAGAGCATGTAGGTCATCCTAGATGTACTTATCCAAACTGGTAGGTCTCTGCTCCCCTCAGTCCATGGTGACTTGAACCGGCTGACTCAATAGATTGCTTTTCCTCTGGTTGATCTGGTACACACTGATCTTCTCACATATGAGGACAAAGGAACTACACTGGAGCCCCACAAAGCTCATGAAGAAAACTTCCTTGGATTGATGACACAGGTGGCCTGTAATACTGTCTCTCAACCACTGGAACACACACAAGCTCCTGAAGAAGGATTCCTTGGATTGATGACACAGGTGTCCTGCAATACTGTCACTCAACCACTGGAACTCACACACAAACTCCTGCCATGTTGATGTTCTGCCAACAATAGGTAGGGTTTTGGGCAGGATTGGTGATAGGAATAGTATGGGATGGTGATTGCTGGTTATGGGTTGGTGATTGCTTGTTGGACTGTGATTCGTCTGCCTGACTTCTAAGGAAATTTCATCCCAAGCTTAGGAATCCTTCAAGGATTAACTGGTACTTTGAAAGCTTCAAAGTTGAGGAGCGAATTACAAAGTCTCCCGACACCTCAGAAGTTTGGCAAAAGAATGCCCGCTCAGATTGAGCTTGGCGTCTCTAGGAAAGTAGTCCCTGTATTCGTGCCTAAGGAGTAAAAAGGCTTACAGGAATTTCTGAATTATACTCAAGAAATATTCATCCCACAGTTGCAAGTTTGAAAATGTAGACTTCTCAAAACAACTAGAGGGTCTAGAAATGATTGTTTCACTAGATAGAGGTATATATCAATATAAAGGACTATATATCCCTCCGGACGGGTTTGAATTTGAAATGTGACGTGTCCGCGAGGGATGTCAGCGTCACGAATAGTCCATAGTGTAGGGTTGGCTGTTCACTCCACGACACCCCTTCCCTTTCTGTTTAACGATATCTTTGACAACACCCTTACCAATTCATAATCCGTGGATAATCCTAGGGTTGAACAGTTAATGTAAACGCCACGAGTGTCCTGTGTAAGTCACTTAAAAGTTGAGTGTATAAGTGAAGTAGAAAGTTTCAAACGGCTGCAGTCGACGCTGGGGTCACTACTTGGTTTGCCTGATTGTGTCGCATCACAGAAGTCATAGAAGTTATGATGTTTTGACACTTCCTACTTCACTCATACACTTGCTGGACTCACAGTAATCTAACACCACACTGGACCTTCAGCTAAACCTTTGTTCGCCATAAAGTTCTATATGCTTCACGCCTCCATCAATCAAACAACTGATAACAGAGCGCTGCTCCTCTATGGTGAATGTCAATATTGTAGCTGCCATCTGTGAAGAGCTGATCTGGACTACAGTTTCTCAACTATTAATTATTGCTTTGTATTAGCAGCATTAATAATATTCTTACATTTTACTTATTGCTTAACTATAGCAATATTATTCATTTATTAATTAATAGGTGGAAAAAGGTAAATGAGAATCTGGAGGATCCACTTGGTTGCACAAATTTCTGTGAGCTCACTGACTCAGAACATACCAACGTTGGTTGGTAGTCAGTGCTGAAGTTTGTTTGAATTCCCAACCGGGGGTAAGTGAATAATACTATTATTTTAATTTGACCTATTACTGCTAATTCTTCTGAATTATTATTCTCTGTTGAGCTATACAAAATGTGATGATGCTCATATGGTGGGAGAAACCTTGATGAATTTCTAACTAACCATGTTTATGCTCTAGTATATACATGTGTATACACATATGATATATTTGATAACTGATATAATGTTTATTTGAAACTAGAAACGTAAATTGATGTATTTGATTTATATAATTAAATTTAAAAATAACCAATTTATGTCTTCATGTGAAATCTCGACCGGTCCTGAATTCCAGCATAACGAGATATAGTTTAATGAATGAATCAAGTGTATATTCATAATACCCAACCCTACTTGGTTTATTTGACCTCAGTGTGATTTTCGTTCTAGAAATCACTGTCTGGCTTTAATTTAGATTTAGTTCAGAGGACTCTGAGACTAGGCTAATGGTTTGGAAGTGAATACCCCGTGGTGGCTAAATTTATTAGATTCACACTGTCGGAGAAGAAGAAGAGATGTGTATGGACCTTGCTTGTAATAATTATTGTTTTAAATAATTCCCTTTTATTAGAAATAATTTTCAGTACCACTGCGAGTGGCCCTATAATTTTAATAATTATATTTTACCCTTCCCAACTTCTCAACTTTATACTATAATGATGTGCATGTTTCTATTTATTATCTTGTCCGTTGAATTTTTTCCAGTCACAGTCTGTGCTGTATTTAGTTTTCCCTTGGTAAAGACTTTGGTCGAAACGTTCAGTTGTGTTCGTCGGCGTCTTTTCCCATTCCTTCCGTTGAGCGTTCTAGTCATTTTTTAGGCGTGTTGTATTCATAATTTCTATTTATTTTATGACGTCTCCTTCCTGAGAAAACCCTTCTTAAAAATATCGATTGTTTTGAGAGAAATCAACAATCCGCTTGATGCCATCAACATTAAACAGACCTTCACATTGGCCGCAGTCATACAAATAATTACTGTAATTAATTCATTTAAAAATGTTATTATTCGCTGTGCTGTTGTGTGTTTATTAGCTAATATTATTGAAACGTCAGCATAATCTAATGATAACTCTTAGAATGCTTTGTTTTGTTTATATTTGTTATTTATGAAGTAGTTAGTTTAGGGTGAAAAGGTACTGAACCATTCATGGTGTTGCGCCAGGACTAGAGCTCAAACAGGTCGAGATCTACCTACACCTCACCACGGTCATCCTTGCCGATTAGACTGATGTATCTGCCTGAGAGACATGGAACCAAGAGTCTGCACACTCAAATAAGCCAGATTTGTAAAACTGGTGTGCACCTAACACTCATGTCGTGAAACTATACCAAAGTCTAGGTGAACACTAAGAAAATGTAGTAGTAGCAGCAGCTATAGTAGCAGAAGAAGTAGAAGAAGAAGAAGGAGGAGGAGGAGGAGAAGAAGAAGAAGAAGAAGAAGAAGAAGAAGAAGAAGAAGCAGAAGAAGAAGAAGAAGAAGAAGAAGAAGAAGAAGAAGAAGAAGAAGAAGAAGAAGAAGAAGAAGAAGAAGAAGAAGAAGAAGAAGAAGAAGAAGAAGAAGAAGAAGAAGAAGAAGAAGAAGAAGAAGAAGAAGAAGAAGAAGAAGAAGAAGAAGAAGAAGAAGAAGAAGAAGAAGAAGAAGAAGAAGAAGCAGAAGAAGAAGGAGGAGGAAGATGAGTAGAAGGCTGACAAATAGAAGACGAAGATATAGAATGAGGAAAAGCAGGATATGAGAAAAGGTAGTAAAATGAAAAGCATGATTTCTATCAAATTTCCGCCGGAGCTCGGTAATAGAATATCTGTCATCTTCACTCACTGGACCGTCCTAATTCTCCAGGCCCCCAGTTCTCATCATATGCCGATTCAACATCTACAGCATTGTTCTGCTGATGCGGAATAATGTTGCGTTCATGTCGTTACAAACAACCACCCATCAATCACAACACTAGCCTGATAACATTAACATGTCAGCTATAACTGGTTATAACAGGGGCTTGCATATTATAATCACTGGCTTTAATGTGATTTATAGAGGGCCCTCGTCTCTTGTATATAATTATGTATATTTGTGGGCACGTTTTATATATATATATATATATATATATATATATATATAAAATTTGATTAGTGAGCTGAACAAGTTATTGGTAATACAAGCAGACAGAAAATCAAGAATGACGTTCACTGTAATATAATATCGGCAGCATGAGGTATCTGGAGTTTGGAGTAATCAATGCTGTGTTTCTAGTATTCTTCTTTTCTCTACTTCTAGAATGCTCGCAGCGTTCATAGGAACATTAGGAGATGGCAATAGAAAAAACGTAAATGGCCGCAGGCTGCTTCAGCTATGTTATCATCATCATCAATTCTCTTTATGCCTAGTGGCACATGAGGCTTCAGAAAGGACTTTTCATGCGTTCCTGTCCTGTCCAATCTTGAGTGCAGCTTTCCATGTCAGAGTTGTCGCACTCAGGTCATTTTCCATCGTTCGTCTCGATGTTGTTTTTGGGCACCCATTTCTTTCTCTTTCCTTCTGGTATCCATTGAGAGCTGTTTTGGCAGGCATTTCATGATTCCTTCTTTATAACGTGGCCAAGCCATTTCCATCTTCTCTTGGTTATCATACTGTCTAGAGTTTCTTGGTTTGTGACCCGAAGTAGTGTTTCTTCTTGTTCCTCTTTGCATTTACCAGCTGTAAACTCTCGCGGAAAGTTCTGGTTGTTCATCCACCTCTGGACTGCATTACTGTTCCAGAGCCTGAGAGTTGCGTGTGCAACCGTTTTACAGATCTGACTTATTTGTATGCACACTGCTTGTTCCTTGCCTCTCGGACAGATGCACTTTGATTTCAAAAGAAGCTCCCAATTAGTCGACTCTTACGACATGCTTTTGGGTAGTCAGTGGATATATTCTTGTTTTCCCTATACTAAGGCCACGGAACCCACACAGGGAGGATTTATTCAATATGGCGGATATGCAGGTTCACTGTTTTTTTTAGTGGTGCAAGTTATGTTTCTGAAAGTAGTTAGCCACTGCATTTCCTTCCATATATAGACTGATTGTTTTTAGCCGTGGCAAGTTTGACTTCAGGGTATAGTTAACCGTTCCATTTTCCTCCATATATAAACTGATTGTTTTTTGCCGTGGCAAGTTCGACTTCTGGGTATAGTTAACCGTTCCATTTTCCTCCATATATAGACTGATTGTTTTTAGCCGTGGCAAGTTCGACTTCTGGTTACAGTTAACCGTTCCATTTTCCTCCATATATAGACTGATTGTTTTTAGCCGTGGCAAGTTCGACTTCTGGTTACAGTTAACCGTTCCATTTTCCTCCATATATAGACTGATTGTTTTTTGCCGTGGCAAGTTTGACTTCTGGGTATAGTTAACCGTTACATTTTCCTCCATATATAGACTGATTGTTTTTTGCCGTGGCAAGTTTGACTTCTGGGTATAGTTAACCATTCCATTTTCCTCCATATATAGACTGATTGTTTTTAGCCGTGGCAAGTTCGACTTCTGGTTACAGTTAACCGTTCCATTTTCCTCCATATATAGACTGATTGTTTTTAGCCGTGGCAAGTTCGACTTCTGGTTACAGTTAACCGTTGCATTTTCCTCGATATATAGACTGATCGTTTTTAGCCGTGGCAAGTTTGACTTCTGTGTATAGTTAACCATTCCATTTTCCTCGATATATAGACTGATTGTTTTTAGCCCTGGCAAGTTTGACTTCTGGGTATAGTTAACCATTACATTTTCCTCCATATGTAGACTGAGAGGGTATTGCTGCGTAAATGTTTAAGAGAACTAATAGCACAGAATAATTACTGAGCTAGGTGAAAAGACAGACACTCGATGATACAAGAAAGTGTCAGTTCAGCAGAACCTAAGAATTGCTGGGTTTAATCCAGACGAAGAACTAAAAGGTCCAAGCAAATTCCCTCTTTCTGTTTAAAGAAGTACCCAAACTGTCTGTCTCTACAGATGCCGAGCTCGACGCAGCAAACATGTCTCCACTTTGATGGTCCGCCAACAATTACCCTGGTTTAGATTATCTTCCAATCAACTTTAAAGTGTTGGGGGAAAACGGGACTTTTTCGATTACAAAGAGCACGGATCAGAATAAAAAAACCGACGTTTATTCTCTGATAAAACCTCATTGGTAAAGATAGCATACGACTGGGGAAAAAACGAGGAAGACAGCGCTATTTTGAGGGACTGATAGAGAGAAGGAAGAGAACACGAAGCTATCTCTTTGTTTCACTGTTGTAGTTTTAATAAGCACATGACATTTGGGACACTGTTGCTTCATAGTTTGAGAATCACTGAGTTAATTTCATACAAAGATTTATAGAGCTTCAAACGTATTGCAATCTCTCTCTCTCTCTCTCTCTCTCTCTCTCTCTCTCTCTCTCTCTCTCTGTCTGTCTGTCTGTCTGTCTGTCTGTCTGTCTGTCTGTCTGTCTGTCTGTCTGTCTGTCTGTCTGTCTGTCTGTCTGTCTATCTATCTATCTATCTATCTATCTATCTATCTATCTATCTATCTA
>CAJHNH020001165.1:268822-276702 GCA_905116865.2 Candidula unifasciata
TTATTTGAGTTGGTCGATAACTGTGAGATTATTCGTCATCATACTTGCTGCTAAAATATAACGTTTTTTTGTACTTTTTCTTTTCAGCATTTCAGCCCTTGAGGTTTACTGGCACATAAACACCCGTCTACTTTCATTTGTCTGGCAGGCTTTTCTTTTCAGTTTGTGACACTATCTGATTGTAGGTCTGTCTAGATAATAGCTCTCCATCGTCTTCTTGATCTGCCTCGTGGTCTACGAACATTCACCTCCCTCGTGTACACAGTTTTTACCTCTCTGTCGCCCGATATTCTCTCAATATGCCCTAGCCCTTTGAGTCTATTAACCCTCATGAGGTCAGTGATTAATTGCGATTTAAACCAGTTATGAATGTTGTTGCTGGTTCTACTTTCCATTCCCCGCTGTTTGCATCTTTGATAGGTTCAAATATTCGTCGTAAGATTCTGTTTTCGAAAATTTGTTACAACTCGCCATTAGAAAAAAAAAAAAAAAAAAAAAAAAACGACTGGTCATATCAACGTTATAAATATTTTGATCTTGGTGCTGCGTGATAAAGTCTTTGACTTTAGGAGATATTGATGGGTATGTTATACTTTATTTCCATATTGTATTCTACACTGTGTCGGCTTATGTGGCTTGAGCGTTGCGCACACGCTTCATAATGCTGAGGTGCTGTGTTCGATTGCATCTGAGGGCCTTGCGGCTTGCGATGGTTTCGACAATGGTATCGAGAAGCCAATCATCCAGAGAGCAATGGCAAACTACTGGACATAAATTTGCCTAGACAAACCACAACAGCCATTAATTGCTGGTGTTGCAAGGTCCTGTACAGGATACGCAACTAGCTAACTGACATTCTATATTGCATTTCTTCTCTCATGCTGGAACAGTTGAAGTTTGCACTCACAAACTTATGTGTCTGTTCGTATGATTGCAATATTATCGACTTATATATCGCCGGAGTTTATATTTTTTTCCTGTCTAGTTATGTTCATGAATTCTGTCTTATCTTGACTGATAATTAGATAGATAGATAGATAGATAGATACATAGAGAGAGAGAGAGAGACAAAGAGAGAGAGAATGAGAGGGAGAGAGAGAGAGATAGAGAGAGAGACCGAGCCGTATGTCACAAATCCCATTGTTATGGGGTTAATTTTCTCTCTTTATAGTGAACATTTTAACGATAGTGAGGATGCTGAAGAACATGATGATAATGATGACAAAGACAACGAAGATGGCAGCTGATGATAGTATATTGAGTTACCTGCAGCAGCTATAAACTCCTGGAGCTATGTCTTCAAACTGGCAGTGCAACAGCTGTCAGACAGCCATCCATAGCTGTGCTGTGTGCATGGTTGATGCTTGCCAGATGTTTCTACCTGTGGGGAGCAGACAACGAATCGTGTAAACTTAGCTGCACGTCACCGGCTCACTCAACCAGTGTGGTGATATCATGCATGCTGGATGTATGGGTTTTACAACTTCTGTATGTCTGCTTGCCTGTCTGTCTACCCATCCCTCCGTCTTTCCCTCCGTTAGTCCGTCCTTCTTACCTTTTTCTCAACACAGTCAAACTTATATATGTCTGGCTCTCTGTCCGTGACTATCTATCCGTCCGTCCGTCCGTACGTATGTCTGTTTTTCTGCATTTCGATTTGCCTCTTTGTTTGCCCATCATTGCCTGCCGGTCATATCTATACATGTCTGTCGTTTTTTTATTAGTAGTAATTGTTTTGGTCCGCAGAAGGAGAGTGACTTCCCTTCTCATTCATGCGTCGTCGGGTCGAGTGGAATCTCTTATCTTGCGGGGGTGTTATGATATGATTTCGTTCGGCGTTCGCTCAGCATATATAATGTTTCTGGGAGGTTGTGTTCTCATGAGTTTCTTTAAGGCGCCACTGGTGGCTGTGTTCAGTAAGTACTGCAGGGGAAAGCGCTACAGGCACTACGGTTTCGTGAGTTTCGGGACTGGAATGTTTTTGGATTTTTACGTTCTTTGGCGATGGCTAACCTCTTCCTACCCCACGCCCACTCCCCACTTTCCAGAAAAAGAAGCCGCAGACAAGGAACTTAGGAATTAAAGAACATAGTTTTTTTTTTTTTTTTCGAAACTCTCGAAGAGTCTCGAAAGTAGCAGTATGTGAAAATAATTATGCATGTGAGCAGTAACAGCACGAGAAAAGATAGAATAGTTAAAGCGTTGGCAATAAGGAATACTTGACACCACCTAACATAAGAAAGGCCCTGCGACCCGACAAGGCAGGAATGGGAAGGGAAGTCACTCTCTTTCTGTGGACTAACACGTTCCTTTTTTTTTTCTTTTTTTTTCTTTTCTGAATATGTGATCAATAGTCCTAAGTATCTGTCAGGATGTACATGTCTCAGACCCAGTGTCTGTCTGTTTCTCTCCCCCCCCCCCTCCCCTCAGATGTCTATCTGATCATACGTATCTATGTTCTTTTTTTTATGGGGACACTACACAAGAAAATAAACAATCACATATGCCTTTCTGCCTGAATGCAGGCAAGCGTTTACACAAACAAAAACTAAACATATTTATATACACAGTTTTGCATACACGCCCATTTAAACGCCCAACTATACTCCCCTTTTCCATGTTTTCGCTGCAAGCCATACCCTCTATTAATCAGGTTTGCTCATCCACGACTTGTTGAACAGATCCGAGATTTGTGTGATCCTACTGATTCCCTTACACGGGACGATGTTTGCCTTACATTATCCCCAAATCTGTCTCCCTTATATAGGACGATGTTTCTCTTACATCCTCCCAGAACTGGATAAACAGCTTGCTGAATATCGCATGGCTGGTCGCAACAGCAACAGATCAATACATTCCTTACTGGCTATCTCTTAATGTTTACAGCATGATTTCCTTGTCTGCTGAATGGGATGTCTTCATAAGGCGCTAAAAAGTCAATACCAGTATTGTCTATCAATCTTATCTATCTATCTATCTATCTATCTATCTATCTATCTATCTATCTATCTATCTATCTATCTATCTATCTATCTATCTATCTATCTATCTATCTATCTATCTATCTATCTATCTATCTATCTATCTATCTATCTATCTATCTATCTATCTATCTATCTATCTATCTATCTATCTATCTATCTATCTATCTATCTATCTATCTATCTATCTATCTATCTATCTATCTATCTATCTATCTATCTATCTATCTATCTATCTATCTATCTATCTATCTATCTATCTATCTATCTATCTATCTATCTATCTATCTATCTATCTATCTATCTATCTATCTATCTATCTATCTATCTATCTATCTATCTATCTATCTATCTATCTATCTATCTATCTATCTATCTATCTATCTATCTATCTATCTATCTATCTATCTATCTATCTATCTCTATCTATCTATCTATCTATCTATCTATCTATCTATCTATCTATCTATCTATCTATCTATCTATCTATCTATCTATCTATCTATCTATCTATCTATCTATCTATCTATCTATCTATCTATCTATCTATCTATCTATCTATCTATCTATCTATCTATCTATCTATCTATCTATCTATCTATCTATCTATCTATCTATCTATCTATCTATCTATCTATCTATCTATCTATCTATCTATCTATCTATCTATCTATCTATCTATCTATCTATCTATCTATCTATCTATCTATCTATCTATCTATCTATCTATCTATCTATCTATCTATCTATCTATCTATCTATCTATCTATCTATCTATCTATCTATCTATCTATCTATCTATCTATCTATCTATCTATCTATCTATCTATCTATCTATCTATCTATCTATCTATCTATCTATCTATCTATCTATCTATCTATCTATCTATCTATCTATCTATCTATCTATCTATCTATCTATCTATCTATCTATCTATCTATCTATCTATCTATCTATCTATCTATCTATCTATCTATCTATCTATCTATCTATCTATCTATCTATCTATCTATCTATCTATCTATCTATCTATCTATCTATCTATCTATCTATCTTTCTATCTATCTATCTATCTCTGTCTGTCTGTCTGTCTGTCTGTCTGTCTGTCTGTCTGTCTCTTTCTATCTATCTATCTATCTTTATATCTATCTATCTATCTATCTATCTATCTATCTATCTATCTATCTATCTATCTATCTATCTATCTATCTATCTATCTATCTATCTATCTATCTATCTATCTATCTATCTATCTATCTATCTATCTATCTATCTATCTATCTATCTATCTATCTATCTATCTATCTATCTATCTATCTATCTATCTATCTATCTATCTATCTATCTATCTATCTATCTATCTATCTATCTATCTATCTATCTATCTATCTATCTATCTATCTATCTATCTATCTATCTATCTATCTATCTATCTATCTATCTATCTATCTATCTATCTATCTATCTATCTATCTATCTATCTATCTATCTATCTATCTATCTATCTATCTATCTATCTATCTATCTATCTATCTATCTATCTATCTATCTATCTATCTATCTATCTATCTATCTATCTATCTATCTATCTATCTATCTATCTATCTATCTATCTATCTATCTATCTATCTATCTATCTATCTATCTATCTATCTATCTATCTATCTATCTATCTATCTATCTATCTATCTATCTATCTATCTATCTATCTATCTATCTATCTATCTATCTATCTATCTATCTATCTATCTATCTATCTATCTATCTATCTATCTATCTATCTATCTATCTATCTATCTATCTATCTATCTATCTATCTATCTATCTATCTATCTATCTATCTATCTATCTATCTATCTATCTATCTATCTATCTATCTATCTATCTATCTATCTATCTATCTATCTATCTATCTATCTATCTGTCTGTCTGTCTGTCTGTCCGTCCGTCCGTCCGTCCGTCCGTCCGTCCGTCCGTCCGTCCGTCCGTCCGTCCGTCCGTCCGTCCGTCCGTCCGTCGGTCGGTCGGTCGGTCGGTCGGTCGGTCGGTCGGTCGGTCGGTCGGTCGGTCGGTCGGTCGGTCGGTCGGTCGGTCGGTCTGTCTGTCTGTCTGTCTGTCTGTCTGTCTGTCTGTCTGTCTGTCTGTCTGTCTGTCTGTCTGTCTGTCCGTCCGTCTACCTACCTACCTACCTACCTACCTACCTACCTACCTACCTACCTACCACCCACCCACCCACCCGTCCGTCTGTCTGTCTGTCTGTCTGTCTGTCTGTCTGTCTGTCTGTCTGTCTGTCTGTCTGTCTGTCTGTCTGTCTGTCTGTCTGTCTGTCTGTCTGTCTGTCTGTCTGTCTGTCTGTCTGTCTGTCTACTTATCTAGAGAGATAGATGGATATGGTATTGATAGTTAGCAAAAGAATTATCGTATGCCATATAGAGGCAGTTTTAAAAATACGGTTGTGAATCCTGGACAATTATTAAACAAGCCAAACAATATCTGGGTTTCACAGAAGAATCCTTAGAATTCCTTAGACAACCAACAAGAGCAACCGAGCTGTTTTTCAAAAGGTGAGGGTTGAAGTCAACTTATCATAAACATCAGACGGAGACAGTCGTCCTTTTGTGCCATATAATAAAGACAAGGGAAAATAGGACGTGTTAAGACCACTAGAAAGAGAGACAGGAAATCAGGCCGAGAAGATTCTCGACATCTTTTTGTCATGGTATGGAGGTGTGTCAACACACGAACTGATACACGCAGTTGCGTACTGTAGATTGTGGAGAGGCAGTCGGCAAGGCACTTGATGATATGTGTGTGTTTATGTGTGTGTATGTATATGTATGTTGTATACACACACACATATCAATTTATTAACTTTACATTAGCCGTCCTTACCACCTCCCCATCCGTTCGCCTGCCTATCTCTCTGTCCGTTTGTCTAGTTTCTATCAATAGATGTGAATTCACCGATGAGGTCTAGCCAAAAACACGGAGCATTTTTTCAGTGAATTTGGTTATTACTTTATTTAATTTTTTTTTGACAGATTTCTGTTATTCTGACCCCTTTCTTTTTCAGCATTTCAGCCCTTGAGGTTTACTGCTGCACATAACACCCGTCTACTTTCATTTGTCTGGCAGGCCTTTTCTTTTCAGTTTGTGACACTATCTGATTGTAGGTCTGTCTAGATAATAGCTCTCCATCGTCTTCTTGATCTGCCTCGTGGTCTACGAACATTCACCTCCCTCGTGTACACAGTTTTTACCTCTCTGTCGCCCGATATTCTCTCAATATGCCCTAGCCCTTTGAGTCTATTAACCCTCATGAGGTCAGTGATTAATTGCGATTTAAACCAGTTATGAATGTTGTTGCTGGTTCTACTTTCCATTCCCCGCTGTTTGCATCTTTGATAGGTTCAAATATTCGTCGTAAGATTCTGTTTTCGAAAATTTGTTACAACTCGCCATTAGAAAAAAAAAAAAAAAAAAAAAAAAAAAAAAACGACTGGTCATATCAACGTTATAAATATTTTGATCTTGGTGCTGCGTGATAAAGTCTTTGACTTTAGGAGATATTGATGGGTATGTTATACTTTATTTCCATATTGTATTCTACACTGTGTCGGCTTATGTGGCTTGAGCGTTGCGCACACGCTTCATAATGCTGAGGTGCTGTGTTCGATTGCATCTGAGGGCCTTGCGGCTTGCGATGGTTTCGACAATGGTATCGAGAAGCCAATCATCCAGAGAGCAATGGCAAACTACTGGACATAAATTTGCCTAGACAAACCACAACAGCCATTAATTGCTGGTGTTGCAAGGTCCTGTACAGGATACGCAACTAGCTAACTGACATTCTATATTGCATTTCTTCTCTCATGCTGGAACAGTTGAAGTTTGCACTCACAAACTTATGTGTCTGTTCGTATGATTGCAATATTATCGACTTATATATCGCCGGAGTTTATATTTTTTTCCTGTCTAGTTATGTTCATGAATTCTGTCTTATCTTGACTGATAATTAGATAGATAGATAGATAGATAGATACATAGAGAGAGAGAGAGAGAGAGAGAGACAAAGAGAGAGAGAATGAGAGGGAGAGAGAGAGAGAGATAGAGAGAGAGACCGAGCCGTATGTCACAAATCCCATTGTTATGGGGTTAATTTTCTCTCTTTATAGTGAACATTTTAACGATAGTGAGGATGCTGAAGAACATGATGATAATGATGACAAAGACAACGAAGATGGCAGCTGATGATAGTATATTGAGTTACCTGCAGCAGCTATAAACTCCTGGAGCTATGTCTTCAAACTGGCAGTGCAACAGCTGTCAGACAGCCATCCATAGCTGTGCTGTGTGCATGGTTGATGCTTGCCAGATGTTTCTACCTGTGGGGAGCAGACAACGAATCGTGTAAACTTAGCTGCACGTCACCGGCTCACTCAACCAGTGTGGTGATATCATGCATGCTGGATGTATGGGTTTTTACAACTTCTGTATGTCTGCTTGCCTGTCTGTCTACCCATCCCTCCGTCTTTCCCTCCGTTAGTCCGTCCTTCTTACCTTTTTCTCAACACAGTCAAACTTATATATGTCTGGCTCTCTGTCCGTGACTATCTATCCGTCCGTCCGTCCGTACGTATGTCTGTTTTTCTGCATTTCGATTTGCCTCTTTGTTTGCCCATCATTGCCTGCCGGTCATATCTATACATGTCTGTCGTTTTTTTATTAGTAGTAATTGTTTTGGTCCGCAGAAGGAGAGTGACTTCCCTTCTCATTCATGCGTCGTCGGGTCGAGTGGAATCTCTTATCTTGCGGGGGTGTTATGATATGATTTCGTTCGGCGTTCGCTCAGCATATATAATGTTTCTGGGAGGTTGTGTTCTCATGAGTTTCTTTAA